>JAGSMP010000044.1:1040000-1315000 GCA_029286625.1 Parnassius orleans | reverse complement strand
AAAAAGTTGTAATGATCATTTTATTACAATTTATCTAAGATATCCTCTCAGAAGCCGCGGCCAATTTACACTTTATTCAATATTTATAGCTCAAAACGTAAATAGTATAATTAAATAAATCATAATCAACTCATAGCCCCGAATGCATTCATTTCGCGCATGTATTATTTTTATAGGTACAATAAAACAACCATATTGATTAAGTATAGTTTAATTAAATCCTTGAATGTCAAAAGTATACATAGTAAAATTGTACTTAGGACTAAAGGGTAAACTAATCATTCCTTTGATCTATGTATTGAATAAAAGTTGAAATAACTAATTTAGAATACCCCCGACAGTAAGACATCTTTAAAAAGTAAAAAATAATATTACGATCCACGCGTCTTTCGGCGTGCCGGAAGACCGTTTATGAAATAGAAAGTTTTAACAGCCGCTATCCGTTATACACATTGTCGTTAGTTGTATTTTATATTATTTTAGTACCTAGTGGTTTCCCGACGCGCCAATTCTTGGATCAAAATTTTATTTTTAACTTTTTATAGATATCTTACAATCGGGCTTTTTTTTTTGCATTTTTTATTTTGAGCTCTTTAAACTTCTAATTGATTCTCAATTACACTATATGGTTCAGCAACTTTTTTTTGCAAACGCCAGGTCTTGATCTTAAAGCAGCTAGTTTCTTCCTCCTATTATAGCTTAATAACGTCTTATTTTCCAATTTCTTAATTTACTTTTTTTTACGTGGAGTTATCTCAACTTCCAGGCTGCCATATCATATATTGTGTCTGAAATATAATAAAAGAATATTACTGTATTTATAATAAACTAGCTGTTACCTACGGCTTCGTTCCTGAGTTTTATCCCACAGGAACCGTATTTTTTTTTGTATAAAAGGCCTATAGCACTCAGGCATAATGTGGCTTCCTACTAGTGAAAGAATTATTGATTGAATTGGGATTAGTAGTTTCAGAGATTAGCGCGTTCAAACAAACAAACACTTCAGCTTTATAATATAAGTATAGTATAAATATTTATACTATATATATAGATATTTCTTATATTTATTATTTATTCTATACCGCTTTAAAGATAAAATGTATAATTATTTATATAAAGGGCTAGACACACATCATACACAAGAACCAATTTCCATAAAATAGACTGATCAAGAATAAACTTACCATAGTATTTTCTATTACAATTTCCATAGCAACTTTTTCTGACAGTAAAGATAGGTTAGTAGGGCCATGAATATCTGTCATGGATGAATCGTCAAGCTGAAAAATATGATGATTATTTTAAATTTGTAACATTTATCACCCAAATAAATAAGTACATATTATAATATAAAATACTGAATATAAAATAATAGGTACCAAATAATTCTTTGCTTCCATATCAACCCCCAAAGGTTCACAGTGAGAGGAACACGGTTGATCTAAAGCCGGTCTGGTCTGAAATTAAAAACAAAAAGGACATGAGCTTGCGATTAACGGCTAATATGATCAATAATTAATAATTTTGTGAATGAATTAGTAGAGCCTGTGCGAAAAGAGAACCGTCGTAGGATTGAGGGCGCTACTGTGCTTAATTACCTTTTGATAGGTTAGCAATGCTAATAGCGCGCGAGTTCAATGTATTTCAATGCAACATTTATTTCAATTTAATATTCAAAATACAAACCATGAGAAGCGTAGTTATATTTATGGTTCTATTGATAATAAGCTAGTATATTGTTATTTCACTTGTTATCTGCAACGGTTCTCTTTCCGCACACTATATTAAAATTTTTGGTGTTTGGGGACTTAATAATTGATACAAAATATCCACTCACTCACACTTAAACACACATTAAAAATTCATCACAAATAATGTCGATGATAGCAATATTATCAACGTTATTTGTGTTGACAATAAGATGTGACGATTAAAATTATTTGTGACTTGGTTATTTTGTAACAGTAATTTTCACGTCTCAAAGTTAATTGAACGTGTAGAACAAATTAAGTAATATATTTACTTTACCCGGATGAAAAGTGGGTATCGCACGTGGATTTAAGTGGGTAGGATTTAATGTCTGTCGAAAGCAACTTTCCTCTAAATGTCGTGAGCCCAAACTGGAGTGATGACTTGAATGCCAGTTAACTCGGCCCGTACAGTCAATCCACTTATTTCTTGAAAATGGATCATTCGGAAAACTAAAAAGAAAATTAAATACTTTTAGGGGTAAAAATAATCAAGTGCTGGTATCCCCGTCACGCTATTATTCGACTATTGACAAATGACATGAAGTGACATAGATATCAACCTAATATAAAGTACTTCACACATTGGTCGGTTAATATAAAAAACAAGTCATAATTTTATCGTCTTTTTACATGAAATTTTCAACAAATTTTTGCTTGTTTTTGACATAAAATAGTCTTGCGTACAATAATCCTTCGATTTACTTGCTGTAATAGATAAAATGCTACTTACCGATGAAAGGTTATGTTTGGTTAATTACGTTCACTACGGCTTTTACAGACGTATATACAGCAATTCACCATCACTACATACTTAATATTACACTCTGGGATATCACTAAAGTCGCAAATAATACAAAATAAGGGTTTCACAGTTTTTATCAACGAAAATATTCTGACACCACAACTTGTTTGCCATCAAAGACTAGTGGTGGCAAACAACAAAAAACCGATACGCCAAAAGAGATAGAAAAAGTATGCTACGTCCTGTTCACATACATATTTTCCATATATGTCGTCTTACTTTCGCAATTATTATTATTTTAAGAGCATGTCCATCTCTACTCTCTGTCTACGTGTCGAAAGTATATTCTTCGTCTATGGAGAGAATGAACTGTACGTTCCGTATTCAGTTGTGCAGTGAATACAGACCAAAAGTGCGAGACAGACAAAGCGAATGTGCAGTCAGTAGTTTTATATATTTATTTATTTATTCTTTATTGTATTCCTTAATCTAAAAGAATACAAAGGGCGGACTTAATGCCTTGATGCATTCAAGTTCAAGAGTGGTGAGAATTAGACGTAGGTGTAGCAATAAAGAATAAAAACAAAATAAAAATGATAATTAACTGCGTAATATATACATTTTACTAATATATTAAATAAATAAACTATAGAACTATGTCCTATTTATACATATATACAAATATATACATACGTACATAAACATACATATATAAATAGTACATATAAATAACTATGAATATATACGTCTAACAATATAAATCACATGGATGATTCATGTAAGAAGCGTTGTCTTTAATAGATGATTACGCTACAACTTTTTAAAAGCAAATTTATTGGGAGCTTTTCTGATGTCATCGGGCAAGGAGTTCCAAAGGCGTGCAGCCTGAACTGTAAATGAGTTACCAGTAGTTGTCTCTTTCTAGAATTCTGAATGGTCCACGTCACTGAATTTTGTCTCTTTTTAGAATTCTGATTGGTCCATGCAGGAAAGATACAGGTATTGGTCGCGCAGACGGTTTGTCTCTTTCTAGAGAATGGTCATGTTTTTGAGGCTAACGCTCAGTCCATCTCTCTATGTCTATACTCTAGTAATAGTACTCATAACTCAATGGATCAAGCGTTTTCAGTCCGGAAATTTTGATGTCAAAGATGCAGCTCGCTCTGGTCGCCCTCATACGGATAAAGTCGATGCCATTTTTGAAAAAGTGGAGCAAGATCGGCAAATTAATAGTTACGACATAGGAATTGAGGATTGACCACAAAACAGTTTTTACCCATTTGAAGAAGTCTGGCTATACAAAAAAGCTCGATACTTGGGTACCACACGAGATCACTGAAAGAAACCTAATGAATCGTGTACTGATTTGCGATTCTCTATTAAAGCGTTATGAAATCGAACCATTTTGAAAAATTTTCACTGGTGATGAAAAACGGATCACCTACGACTTGAACGTGCGAAAAAGATCATGGTCAAACGGTAGTTAAGTTCCACAGACTGTAGCGGAACACGCAATAAGGTGATGCTGTCTGTATGGTGGGATTGGACGGGCATCGTTTATTATGAGCTTTTACCGCAGGATAAAACCATCGATTCGGATCTCTACTGCCAACAACTAATAAGACTCAAGCAAGAAATTGAGAAAAAACGGCCGGAATTGATCAACAGAAAAGGAGTGGACTTTCGCCATGATAACGCCAGACCACACACATCTTTGGCCACTCAGTAAAAATTGAGAGACCTTGGTTGGGAAGTGTTAATGCATCTACCATATAGTCCTGATCTTGCACCCTCAGATTTTCACCTGTTTCGGTCTCTTCAGAATTCTTTGGGTAGTGTTAGGTTAACATTAAGAGAGGACTGTCAAAACTACTTGTCTTTTTTTTTAATCAATAATCCCAAGATTTCTACAGCAAAGGGACTACTACTACCAACAAGATGGCAACAAGTTATCGAACAAAATGGCACATATATATTATAATTAAATGTAATTAAACTTTGAAAAACAAATGTCTTAAATTTGTATATAAAATACGAACCCTCTCAGAAATGAGTGGCGGCCTGCCCAGTAGTGGAATGTATATATACTGTAACTTTAACTTTTAAACTCTGAAAAACAAATGTCTTGAATTTGTATATAAAATACGAAGAAACTTTTCCCCGACCTTATATATATTGATGTATAGATATGGACAAAAATGACTTATTTCAAATTATGCTAAAAATAAACTCACCATTCGGACCCAATAGGTGGCGCTGTGGTCGAGTTATTAATAAATATTATATTAACACTGTAAAATGCGGGGAGTGAAACTCATCGCGGAATCGCCTACCGAAAAGGGTGGACCATTATCTACCGGGCCAGTTTGCTTAATTTAATCTTTTCATAAACATATTACAGCCCCTCTGATGCTAAGTGACTATTGCATTTAATGGACACCTGCAGTCAACTAAAAACAAAGGAAGCTCCAGATGTGTTGCTTGTCTTTCTGAGGGCTAAGATGGAATGCCTCACAGCCTGTATTTATACTGGCTCACTAAGGCCGGCCACATACACACGGAATTCCGTTTCGGGATTCCGTTTCGATATTCCGATTCGTGATTCCGAACGCAGCAAGTCCATATAAAATCTATGACCCGCCACACACGTACGGTATTTTTCCGTACGGAATTTTCTATGATTCGAGATTACGCATGACCACCTGTGCTTTCGGAATCCTGAACGAAAAAAAGCCGCTTCGGACGTAAGTCTTCCATAGATTTTGTACGAGTCGCAACACACATACGTAAATTCCGTACGGAACGCACTCAGTGTGCGTCGCACGACCGAAACGAGTAGGTGTGTTTATGTATGTTTTTACATTTAATCTTATAGGTGTATGGCTTTTCGTAACCTTTCATCTTATTTTATTTAATAATTGGTCGAAAGAGTTTACAGACATCTATATTTAAAACATATCTCTGGATAGATAGATCTTTTTACATAATATTGACTATATTGCAAGCTTAGGGTGATAAGGGGATGCACCCAGTAACAATGATACAGCAACAATGGAATCGCAATCAGAAAATCGTTGTCATTATTCGCTGGCAGAATGTCTATACTCAATGGCTAACCTCTCTCAACTGACCCTTGTTATTCCGAACGGAAATAAACGTATGTGTGTGATGTGTTCACGGAATTCCGTTTCGGGATTCCGTTTCGATATTCCGATTTGGAATTCCGTATGTATGTGGCCGGCCTTAACCTTCCAACTGGAACACAGCAGTGCAAGCACTGCTATTTAACAGCAGAAATAGGTAAGAGCGTGATACCCTCCCATACGGGCCCCTAGACAGAAAAGGAGTCCTACCACTTAGTGAATATATATAAATGTATATTTTTAACAGACAAAATCAATAAACAAAATATCTAATATAACTAGGCACTTTGATCCATTTCAAGTTTTCAAGATAATAAGTATTTAACTATTACAATTTTTTAATCAAGATGTAATATGCAGGTCATAGACAATACATTAGATTTTCAACTATTTTTTGCAAAGAACGGAATTAGCTTGCTACATATTTATTTGTCTATGAACGTAATAAAAATCAATACTCTAAGGACATGCGTGTTCAGGCTTGGAGGTGGAAGGTTTAATAACTCTATTAATAACTTATATTGTGTTTCAATTTAAATAAACTACAATATTTAACAATATTTCGTTCCTGTTATGTAAAATAAAGTAGATTGTATTTGTAAAATAATTGGAAGTGTTTTAGTTCATAGTATGTTCAATATGTTGGCCGTATTGATTTGGTTGTTAACAACTTCAGAGTGGTAGTGGGTACTGGGTAGTGCGATAGTGATTGCGCTGAGTGTTATTGTGTTGTGGAAAAAATAGTGAAACTTAACTAAATTCTACCAAATAACTATTAAAATTGTTTAACTTTATTGTAAACTATTTGTTTTTCAAGTGGAATATGTCATTCTTCAATTGGGTAAGTGAAAAATTTTGCTACATCAACATTAGCATTGGGCGGTACGATCGAATGAAATTGCTTTTATTTCTTTTGATACCACATGTTTTATCACTAAAAATTATCATTAATCGTCGAGAAATATAATAAGCATAGGAATTTAACCTAAAACGATTAATATAATTCGTTTAGACAAGATTTTTCTTTCAGTTCGGATTTGCATCCTCCATATTTTACTGCTACGTGCATGGTACCAACTACATAATATAACTAGGTATAGCTTTTCATTTTGGAACCTTGTTGAATATTGGGTCGATTTCTACGTATAATTTTATTATCAGTACCTACAAAAGCTTATTTTAATAAACAATGGCTAAGTACTTAGGCTTTTGATTTGTTATAATAATACAAGAGTTTGTCACTTTTGTCTCATAAAGTAATTTAAATCACTTGGAATAGATTCCTATTGTTCATACTGAATGTCAGTAACATATTGCTTGTGCAATGTAAGCAGGTAACTACAGAAATCCAAATAAACACTAAATTATTCAGGTTTTTGTGGCTGTGATACATTGTGTGGTTGTGTGTGATACAGAGAGTCTATCTCACTCAATGTCTCTTTCAAAATGTAAAAAATTGCATGATAGCAGAACCCTTAAAATATGAATTCTTTAATTTCTTGCTTTTATGAAATTTACAAATATATATCGAAATATTAGCTTAAAAGATTGGGTCCTTATAAAAGTATTTAAATTATATTTTCATGTGTTTTCATGTTATATGTAGGTGTTTTTCTGTGAACTGGCCAACTCTTTCTAAGAAAGTTGTCTAGGCAATGTTTTTGCTTATATACATTAAAACCCTTAGGGAGTAGATGTCTACCTGGTTAATAATCATTGTAAGTAGGTGATCCAAATATACCTATCACTTTTGAGCATTTTTTGAAAAATCAATACAGGGGACTGTAGCCAATGTCATGGTACTGTATATTCAAATGAAAAAATACCATTTTAGTAGTAATTAGTCTTTTTTAATTTTCAGTTTAGCAGAATTAGTTAAATTGAAGAATTAAGTAACAACAAATCAAGATTTAAAAACAAAATATATTCATTTTAATTCTAACTTTGTTAATACCACTATCAAATTAAATCACATTCTTTAAAGGATATAAGTACTTTGTGTCTTACATTATTATAGAACAAAGGCAAAAGTCAAAGTTTTAGCCTATAAGTCCCATATCTGGAACTTGGGCATTTCATCATCTCTAAGAAGCAATGTATAGATTTTAAGTTAGTTATAATAGGATTCACATGTTTACAAACAAATATCCCTAAAAAATAATCTCTGAGAAGGATTAGGGCAAGACAGTGTCCCCCATACTGCTCTAATACATGTTGGCAGATGGACACATTTCTTCGAAATATTTTTAATTTCTGACATGCAGGTTTCTTAACTACATTCTCCTTCACCACTGAACATGGGGTAAATCAGCACTTAAACTGCAATTGACATTTCATTAGTGCTGGTTTCGTGGTAGTAGTTATGTGAGAGATACTTAGATTTTCGTTGGTCTCTCCATCTTCTGTCTAGTTTTCTGTTCAATAATAATTAAAAATTAAAAATTTTGTACAACCAACTTCAATATAAATTATTAAGGATAACTCAAAACCTATTGGTCAGACCTTGATCAAATTTATATGGAACCACATGAGAAGCACCAGCTTTGAAATAAAAAAAGAATCATCGAAATCGGTTCACCTAGAAAAAAGTTATGAAGTAACGCACATAAAAAAAAGAACATTTGAATTGAGTACCTCCTCCTTTTTGAAGTCGGTAGAAAAGTGGTTAAAGGTTCACTTTATAGTTCTATGAGTTATGAAATAAGTTGTTTAGATCTCGGTTGGTGGAGAGTTCCAGGATTGTTTTTGGATAATCTTAAACAAGGAGCATCTATATTTAGGTGCACTGTAATTGTTAATGAATTAAATAGAACCATAAAGTGTCCTCACACACTACATAAGAATATAACTTGTTTGGAGACATACATATGGATAAATGCAGCTTAAGGCGCTTGTGCACTGAATGCTAATTTTACTATTTATAATTTTAATTTTTTAAAGGCTGATGTATTAGACCACTATTTTGTATGTGCACTATCCGTATTTTTACTATCCGACTTACTCATTTTGATATTCAAGACCAGATTGTTACATGAAAAACCTTTGATAGTAGATTATAATAATAATAACAAAATAGCCCTGTCAAACAAGAATAGTCCTGTCTGTGGTGATGGTACCACAGACAGAACTATTCTTGCAAATAAGCCTGATATTGCTCTGATGGACTGGGCACAGTCAAGGATATTTTTGGTCGACATTACCATTCTGTATGACAAGAACTTCGTGAAAACCAAAACAGATAAGCGAACGAAATATCTGGACTTGGTTCTCGAGGTGACCGACATGTGGGGTGGTCTGCCAACCTAAATTATTTTTATAATCGTCTCTGCAATCGGGATAATCCCGGGCAGCCTCTCGTGTCATCTGAGGCGACTGGGACTCCGTGACGGACCGCTCCGGGCTCAAATGCACAAGGTGGTGTTTCTCGATACCGCCCGCATCCTCCGCCGGATGCTTTCCCTTACCTCCTAACCCTTGGCCATTTGGTCTCCCCTGCCAAGGGCTCCCATCTGGTTGGGTTTTTATTTATTTATGTATTATTTATTTTAATATATTTATATCTATTTATCATTTTCTTTTATATATTTATTCAGCTCAACTAGATAAAAATACTATATAAATACCCCTAAAATAACAAAATGTCTGGACCTGTCTCACAAGGTGACGGGTATGTGCGGTGTGTGTGTGGATTGGTCTTCTGACCGAAATAATTCCTGTAGTCGTGTCTGCGAACGGGTTAATCCCGGTCAGCTTCTTGAGTCATCTGACGCGACTGGGACTCCGTGACGGACCGCCTCAGGCTCAAATGCAGAAGGTGGTGTTCCTCGATACCGCCCGCATCTTCTGCCGATTTCTTACCCTTTCCCCATAAATTTTAGCAGCCATTTGGTCTCTCCTGATGAGGACTTTCGTCTTGTTGGGCTTTATTTATTTACTAGCTGACCCACCCGTGACTTCGTTCGCGTGAACAAATGCTGATTCTAAAAATTCTATTACCATTAAAAAGCTACTCTAACCCTGAGCGAGTCTAAAGTTTTGAGTCAAACGTTTTGGCACACTTTCATTGTACGTGCAGCTTTGAGGAAATGTGAAATTCTTTAAGTCAATAATGAATAGGCTACTTCTAGGCAAACGTGCTCCATCGTCGACCGTATCATTGCGTCACCGACCACAGTCTGCCAGACCGAGTTTGGTACTTACTTTAAACGCAGCATGCGTTTAAAAATATTTGGTGACGAAATCCGAACGGCTACGACGTGAGGTTTATCGGATGAAAATATTACGGCTGGAGATGCGATTCTATTATTGGCACCAAACTTTCCACGATTGGATGCGCTAATGGACAAAGTAGTGCCATCCATGGAGAATATGTATCGAGGACCATATGGCAAAGACAACCCTCATCGGTAGACTGGTAAACTTTACGTCGGGCAACAACAAACAACAGGCTAAAGATTGTGCGCACCGTCAGAATGTCGTTAGTTGGGACAAACGTTAGCTTGTCTCAGCAGGACATAACACAAAAACTGACGTAGCACGCGGTCATTTAAGAAAATAGGCGAGCAGTCGAAAAATAAATATGGGATCACTCCAGAAGAATAACCTACTTAATAAAAAAAAAAATTAAATCGGTTTAGACGTTTCCGAGAAATAGAAGAAGTTATTGTGTTGTGGCGCGACAAAATCACAGTTTAAATACCTTATAGTTGGGAAACGAATGTACTTGTGTAGAGCAACGGCGGGCGAGGGCCTTGCGGGGCGGCGCGACCGTCAGTGTTGCCACCTTGGTGATTTTGTCACTAGATCTGGTGATTTTTCAGAGCTCTTAGCGATATTTTTTCATCGTTTAGCGACTATTTATTTTTTAGCGATTTTTGGTGATTTTTTCACAGTTGTTTCTTTTTTCGTAGTCGATTAAAGTGGGTAGGAAATTGCACGTGCTCAGTGAAAGAACAGTAAATAAATTAGTTAGAGTCGATCGTATCGTATCATCGCACAGTGGTCCCGTTTTGGCGTTTCATACAAGTAGGATTTTCGAAAAATCAAAGTGTCTGTTTTCCTAGTTTTATTTTAGATTCTTATTTGGAAGGTTCTTTTAACATCACATATTTATCGGTGTGCCGATGGAATGATAAAACGTACAAAAATTAATGACTTATTTTTTCAATGTATGGAAAAAAATATTCAAACCGGATTTGCTTCAATATATGAGAAAACGTGTCGGTGAAAATTCCTACTTATATGAAACACCAAAACGGGACCACTGTGCATCGTGGGAGTAATTATTGACTGTTACTAAATAACCTCTTTTTTAATTTCATACATGTAAAGTAATTAATATTAATTAAAAAAATAGCGAGAACTGGTGGTTTTTTTTTCAATCCGAATTTCCAAAATATGGCGACATTTTTCTCTGGATCTAGTGACAAGATAATTTTTGAGGTGGCAACTCTGGCGACCGTGTGCCAGCGCACTCCACTAAGTCTGCTATACAATACACGCGGTTGACGGGAGCGCTTACTTATTTAACTAATTTTAAGTGGCGTGTTCGAAAAATATAATATCTATAACGGTGTATTACTGTTGTAGTTATATGAGTTACTAAGTAAAATTGAATTTAAATGACGGCCATGCTTATGTTTCCCTCATTTTGTTTTTGATAAAATTGTTATTACGAATGCGAATATACTACATAATTAAATTTAACCACTTATATAAGTATGTACATAATGTTAATAAATGATAATGAGTATTATAATATCCAAAATTATTTTATTTCCATTTTCGTGACAACCCCTAGCATACACATTGGCCGCGTAAATACCTACACGGGCGGAGGCATCACCCATTCATCGCCCATGTCATCGCCATGAGATCAAAGGCGTTTCACAACTTTGAGGTCTTTAAACTGTTTTAACTGTATAATAAAGTTAAACTTTAACTTTAACTTTATTATAATATCCAAAATTATTTTATTTCCATTTTCGTGACAACCCCTAGCATACACATTGGCCGCGTAAATACCTACACGGGCGGAGGCATCACCCATTCATCGCCCATGTCATCGCCATGAGATCAAAGGCGTTTCACAACTTTGAAGTCTTTAAACTGTGACAAAATGCTATCAGTTTCATTAATTAAGAACGGTTGTTTCGCATAAGGGGTTGCCAAAAAAGTTAGGTAGTATACTCTTTTCTCACTATCGTAAAACTGAACATTTACTGGTAATTTTTAAAATAGAACACTTACTATTTCAATTTTTTTTATTGGAAAAATGATTTTATCGTGAAAACCTCTTGGAAATGAGTTCGCAGCAATAGAGCTCAATCGACGTGATTTTTGAGTTATGACTTACTTTGACAGTAAAAAAGGTTTAAAGCCCCCAAGAATGTTTTAAACATTTGCCTATTTTTCTGAGAGTCTGCTTGATACAATTGTTATTAATTAATTAGCTGAATTCAAAAGAGGATGGGGAGCTTTTTAAAATGATGCGGAAACAACTCAGCAGCCAACCGCGGTCACTCAAGAAATAGTGCGTGCAATCGAAAAACTTATTGGGAAAAATCGACGTATTACATGATAGAGCTTGAGCGAGCATTGCACTGGTATTTTATAGGCTGTGAAATGGATGGGGAGGTGCTTAAAAGAAGAATTAAAAAAAATGAAACGTACACTATCGAAGTATCTTACACAGAATCGATTAATTCATACACAATTAATTAAACTTTTTTTTCTTAAATTGCATTTGTGGCGGCGCTGTCGTCGCGCCACAAACGAAATACATCGAAGCCTAAATCGCGATATTAAAGTTCCGAAGTAAAAAGCAGTATATAATAAGAAAGCAGAATAGCTCCGAACTACCACTCGGATCGTTGGCCGCTCTCCGGGCAGAACACCTTACCCGGCGGGAGATCTCCCCTTTTCCTTTTATGGCCAAACTGGTGACCAACCCACGTGATGTGAACACACAACCAATAACCCTCGGAAAACTACAACTTCAAGCCTTCGTCATTATCCTCAACTACTCCTACCATTCACTCCCAAGAATCGTCTTCTGCAGTCTTCAGCTCCTGCAAGCCAGTCCAACTTGTCTTCATCTCGACTCATCGCAGATTTGTAAGGCAGACTTCTGGCACTTGCTCCGGCATATCGTTCGCACCGGCATCACTTGCCCTTACGCACACAGCATGCATTTCCCACCGGCATTAAGGACGCACCGGCAATCGGACTGCACTATCGACCTTCGGTCTGAGCACGGGGGTGATGTGGCGGCGCTGTCGTCGCGCCACAAGCGAAATACATCGAAGCCTAAATCGTGATATCAAAGTTCCGAAGTAAAAGGCAGTATATTATATAACATAGCTCCGAACTACCACTCGGATCGTTGGCCGCTCCCCCGGGCAGAACTCTTTGCCCGGCGGGAGATCTCCCCTTTTCCTTTCACGGCTACTTATTAATCCGACATGGATTTTTTACATATTGTAGTATGAGATACGAGGTGATCCAAAAGTAATGATAATCGGTTACTTCAGGTCCGCATAAAATCCAAAAAATTTTTGTTTGCTTATATACTCACTACGTCAGCCTAAAAATCATATAAATAGATCACGATTTCCGGGAGATACATTCATTTGAATACGAACTGTCAAAGAGATAACATCAACATGGAAAAACGAAATTAAAGCTGTCATCAAGTACCTCTGTTTGAAAAAATGTCTTCAAAGACATACACAGTGACTTAGTGGAAACATTGGGGACTCTGCTCCTCCATATTCTACAGTTGCACGCTGGGCCAAGGAGTTTAAACTGGGCAGAACATCCACTGAAGATGAACATCGCGAAGGACGCCCATCCACGTCCCTCACTGAAGACAACGTGAAAAGTCGAAGATGTTGTGTTGGCAGATCGAAGAGTGACCATCAGGCATGTAGCTGAGGTCACAGGGATCTCATATGGCAGCGTTCAAAGAATCCTTGCGAACGAGTTGCATATGAAAAGGTCTCTGCGCGTTGGGTACCCAGAATGTTAACCGACGAGCAAAAGAAAATCGAGTTGACATTTCGAGGGTCAATCTCGAAAAGTTCCAAGCAGATCAAGAAAATTTTTGTTCCGTTTTGTGACTATGGACGAGACCTGATCCACCATTTTGATCCTGAAACGAAACAACAATCGATGACTTGAAGCGAGCCTCCTCACCGACGCCAAAGAAATTCAAAGTTTCAAGTTCGGCGGGAAGGTTATGGCATCTGTTTTGGGACGCTCAAGGCATAATTATGGTGGAATATTTGGAAAGGGAGCCACTATTACGGGCTCTTACTACGCAGACCAAATAAGAAGATTACGGGAGGCCATTAAGGAAAAAGACGCTGCAAACTGCGAGCTGGAGTGCTGTTTCACCAAGACAACGCACCGGCTCACAAAGCCGCAGTTGCGATGGCTGCCATTCAAGAAACGGGATTCGAACTGCTCGAACACCCTCCCTATTCGCCAGATCTAGCTCCTAGTGATTTCTACCTCTTTCCTCGGCTCAAGGAACGCCTCCGAGGCAAGAAATTGAAGACGATAGCGAAGTAATGGCCGCTGTTGAAGCGTTTTGGGAGAGTCAAGACAAAGAATTTTTTCAAAGGAATCCTGGGTTTAGAAAAAGATGGACTAAATGTATTGATTTGTTAGAGACTATGTAGAAAATAAATTATTATTTTAACTTTAATTACCGTGTTTTATTTTCATTATCATTACTTTTGATCACCCTCGTACGTACAAAATTTATAAGACAATGTTTATTTAAGCACACATATTTTCTGCTATTGATGTGCCTTGTCAATAATAATCAGCTAAAAATATTTTTAGAATAATAATTGAGTTAAAAAATGAAGTACCGTTTAAAAATATGTTTTATTTTTTATTTTGTGCATAATTTTATTTCTCGTTTTTCTGAAAAATGTCTGTCTGTCTCTCTAAAGTCACAAATCTTGAAAACTTATCTGAATTGCATTGTTTCCTTTTAACGGAACGGACGTCTATCTATTGATTAGGGCAATAACATATAGGCTCTTATTTATTCATGTTTAAATCTTATTTATTCTCGACTTCGATAAATCAATTTTCAAAATTCCATGATGGTTGTGGGAATGGGATGGCATGGTCTTGTCCTTCAAGAAAGGCGATGACGCCCTATTCAAGAAATTCAGTCCGAATTTTCTTCTGAACTGCGCCTACATGCTGTTTTCGAGTCATTGCGAAATGTCTCGAATGCAGGCATAGTTTGATAGAATTCGAACAACTTTTAGCCTTCCAGCTTGTTCGCCGGTTACCGAAAAGGTTTTAGTACCATAGACTGCTCATGCTCTTCGGCAAATTGTGCAGAAAACCGAAGAGTACAATCTGCCACTTTGTCTTGTGTATGTGAATTATGATAAAGCCCTTGATTCCATCACAATTTGGGCAGCGATACAGTCCATTCAGCAGTGCCAGATTGACTGTCAGCATATCGAGGTGCTGAAGTAGTTGTACATTAGGGCTACGATGGCTATCCGAGTGCAAAACTAATGTTCGAAACCTATCCAATTGACGGGAGGTGTTACACAGGGTGACGAAATTTTGAGGACGTTTTTAAGCTACTTTTTAGATGCTTTTAGCTTACATCACTCCCACCTTGGATTTGCTGATAATATAGTTATTATGGCAGAATCTTTGGATGAGGTTCGCAATGTGCTTTATAATTATTATTTGGGACTCATGTTTGTCTAAACATCGAAAAAACTACACATCCGTCTGTGTGCGTTTTTCTTTTTCGGCGAAACAGAACTTGTTGAACGATTTTTTATTTTGCACTTCATAAAATCCTAAAAAAAAAGCAGACATTCATTCTTAATCAAATTATAATCTCAAGCGCCTAGATAAAATCCTTGCATCGTACGCACAATGTTACTTTATTTATTGAAAACAACAATACAATCGCTTTAAAAATTAACAGGTGGAATAACTTAACCAGAAGACTTTTGCATTTTACTTAATGTACTTATCTAAATGGCAGCATGTTAGTTAGGTACTGTATTAGTTAGTAAAAGAAAGAAATAATAAATGATCGTTGAATGAAGGCAGCCACGACTTTTTTCGCCACCAGGGCGGCACCACTTAGAAATAAGGTGAAATATTTGACAGATTTCATAGCGGGGGAAGTTAATTGTTCAGAAAATGTTAGGATTAATATTTCTTTCTAAAATATTAATTATATTTTATATTAATTAGATTAGAAATTGATAAACGAAACTACGGATATTCTTAAAAGTAGAAAAATGAAGAAAAAAAGAGTGGAAAATATATGCAAAAATTAAAGAGCAAAACTGAGGCATTGTTTTGTGTATTTACTCACTCTAGAAACCGATAAACTTTTATTTAAAACGCAATTTCTCAATTATAATGACATTATGTAACAAATAAGTTCACCTTATTCCCAACTAACGACATCTGGTGAGTGTAAAATTGTTAGCCTTCATTGACGACGTCGATGCATAGTGCGCCGGGGCGGGCGGCAGCAGGAAGCGGGAGAAAAAACGTGGCAGCATGATATGATATCTGTATCTCGTCAACACTACGCGTAAGGTTTAAAACTTTTTTGTTGACTATTTAGTTCGAGTTTGGTGAGAAAATATGAGAATGTCAAAGCACAAATATTTCAATGTAGTACAGCCATAGACAGCTTACAGATGTACTGATTTTTGCTGTCACAATTATCGATTTAAGTATAAACCAAAGAGAATATAATCACTACATTTAAGAGGCGGGACTTAGTAAAAATAATTGTACGAAAAGGGCGCCAAGCTATCTTACCAACATCAAGACATGAAATTTAACTTTTGACAAACAATGCTGACAACATAGGTGAATTATTTTATCGATATTTTAAGAATTATTGGATAAGTTAGATTTCTATACTGAATGATTTATGTAAAATATAAAAAACATCATAAAAGTAATAATTTTTGTTATTACTTTTATAATGTTGGGGATTAAGTAAAATTGCCGATTAGGATAATAAATCAATTTATTTACACAGCAATTCGTTATTATATTTGCTAATTGCATTTAACATCAGGTGGGATGTGTGCCCGCTTGTCACCCTAATTCTATAAAAGAAAAAAAAATAGTAAAATTAACTACATATTGTATAATAAGAAATCTTTATTAGTCCGTAAATTTCTACTGCTAGACATGGGCTCTTCCTTTGCAAGGACAATTTGCCTTAATTGTCACGCTTGGCAGGCCGATTGAGGATCGCAGCACCGGATGTCTCGCATCTTTGTCTGGGTATTTTATGCCTGCCGTAGTCGGGATTGTTATACCGCCATGTATGACATGTCAAGTGACTCTTCGTTCATGTCCCATAGCGACCTCTCACGACGCCCAAAGACGAAATGAGGTAATGGATTCTCTTACGTCACCACCAGTCGGTGATATTAACAATACAATAAATGATTAATTAATAATTACTTACATTCATGATCACATAATACCCTTTGCTTTTTGTTTAATGATGTTTCCTTACTTTGAGATTTTGACGTAGAAGAAGATGGTTCTGTAATAGTTACAAATGTTAGATATGATTATTTAGCGATTCAACAACACTTAATTCAAGGAATATCAATAATTCATTTTTTCTAATGCGAACACTAAATTTTGAGATTGATAACTTTCATCCAATTTCAAAATACGTTATAAATCAGCACTTAAAGTTGCAGTTAACAACTTCATTGGGTGCCAGTCAAGGTCAAACCCGGGTTGTCTGCGTACTGTGAAATTCAAGGCGGGCGCTTAGGTTAAAGTCTTATTTCTTAGGTCTTCCTTCCCAACGAATATAACCCATTGCTTGCATCTGAAAAAATAATATAAATAGTACTAAAATCAAATTTTTTTATATTTTTATTGAACGAATAGAACGTAAGTAGTTCTGATTGATAATATAGTTTCTAAGTATATCCGTCTATTACCAGAAATAACTACTTCGTTAGTTGTTAAATTAAATGGCAAACATAATGTGACTTACCTCATAGGTCGTAAGCACGTGAAGTGATACCATATTAATGAAAATAAATCAGCTCATCCCTAATTTCATTCTTATTTCAGGGCCGTAAGCACCAATTTAACACAGAAACTCAAATTCTACCCATTTATAACGGTCTAGGTTATACTTATCAAATTGAAATATATGTAATAATTAATGACTCTATTACTTGATTATACCTATATCATAATGTTTTATGTTATATTAGGTTTTATATTTTTGTTTTTATATCATATTACAATTAAAGTGGAAATTACTGCCTACCTTTCACCATCTAAGGGAAATTTCGCTATGAAATAGCCTTTTCTTGCTATTATTTTTTCCGCTTATACCACATATTTGGCAAATTTTATAATGCATATTAAATTTATTAAAATTTCTATAATAAAACAACGGCTCCTATTGCAAAATTAAGAAAAATCTAAATAATTAAATTCAAATACAAATGTAACTGTTTCATTTGAAATTTTATTTTCACAATGTCATTGTCAGACTTATTACATAGAGTACTCTTTGCTTATTACGAAATAGTAAGTAGACATAGACGCCATTAAAATTTGCTCCCGTTTCGTACATATAATTTTTACTATGGAAGTTGCTCCAGCCTGGTACAAACTAAGGTTAGTCAAAATTCGGTACATTTGGTGTCCCGATCAAGGCTGAATCGGGACGAGTCACCCACCAGACCCCTGAAAATCGGGACGTCCCGCGCAAAAAAAAAAGACACCTGGCAACACTAGATAAAACAGACACGTGTTGCTAGTAATAACATATGGATCGGATTCGAAATCGATGGGTCAATCAGATGCTCGAGACCGTGTTTTGTGGTTTGAGAAGAGCTGTAATGATGACAATGATAAAGATGATGGGTATCTTTAAAATAAAAATAAGCTTGTCTTAAGCAAAAAGCAAAATTTTACAGTCTAATATTTTCGGATTTTTTTCTGGAGCCTGTTCGTTGGTTCTCAAGTTATGTAAATAAAAGCGGGTTGTTTATAATTTCTGTACCCTGAATTATTTCGATAAGGGCGGTGTTAACGGCAAAATATCCGTATATTTTCACATCACATCAGTCCGTATATTTTGAGAATTTTTAATATGATGTATATGCTGCGCGAGTAAGTATTTTGTAGAATCCTAATTAATAATATTATTAATTTGACATTATATAACTTTGAACATTTTTTAAAGATTTTCACGTTTACAGACAAAATTAAATGTGTGCATACTGGTTTTATTGTGTTATGTGTTCTACAAATGAATGACTATGCTCATATGAATTAAAAGTACTCCGAGTTTGGTTCGGCATTAAAAATATATATAATTTTCTTTGGGATTATACCTATCTAGAAAACTTGTAAAGTTCAACAGTTTCAGTCAATAACGGTCAAGAACAGTTCAGCAATTATCTAAGTCAAAATTCATCCAAATCCTTTGAAGAGCCTTTTCCGAGAGATCAGCTACATAATATTTTTTTTGTTTCAATTTTAATGTAAAATTAAAAAGAAAAATTTGTAATAATTAAACGATTTTCTGTAAAAAAAAACTATACGTAATCAAACCGCGGACGTAAAAAAATACGGACGTAATCTTGTCTAATTAGGTTATTAAATAATTATCAAAATTTTTACTGTATTTTTAAACATTTTTATCAATAGTATCGATAATCGAAAAATAATAATAGTTTTGTTATAAAACTTATTTATGATTTTTCCAATTATGGCAAAAAAAAAATCAATACATTTTCAAATTTTTTTGAAGCCTGCAAATGGCGGCCCACGAAAAGTTAGTGTGCGTGCCCTATATTTAGCAAATTATGTTTTAAGTTAATTATGACTCTAAATCTGTTTTTAATGACCTTATTGATGGAAAAGACATTTTATAAATTCTTAAATCTTTCGGCGCAAGTTCGACCTCTCATGGAATACTTCTACTTGACCGCATCCAACGAAGACCGTCCCGAATCGTCTTTCGTCGTCATCGTCGTTTTTCTGATCGGACTGGCACTGCGATGAGATGTTGCATCCCTCTGCATATTCTATCGCCTTTTCCACGGGGAGTGCCAGTTCCAGTCGCCAAATTTCACTATCGCACATCGTGACGAAATTCGCGATACCATACGTAATATATTTAAAATGTGGATGGTTGGCGGTCCACCGCTGTGATATACGAGACGTTTCTCCTTTGCACAACTTCTTGGTGGAATCTAACAGCAGCAACCACCAGCAGCAGCAACCAGCAATTTTCCGGACACATACGACCTTCATGAAAAGGGTCTACTCTATTTTTAAAGGTCCGACAACGCACATGCAATTCTCCTGGTGTTGCAGTTGTTCATGGGCGGCGGTAATCATCATCAGATAAGCTGCGTGATCGTTTGCCCCCGCTTGTATAAAAACTAGCCAAGTGCGTGTCGGGCCACGCACAATGTAAAGGTAGGGTTACGTAGTTACCTGCCAAAATACGTAGTCTTTCGTGATAATGAGCATAATAAGTGAGTTTGCGGTTTAGCCGCTATAACGACTAAAAATGGGCCCAAATGGGAAGATTGTAATTGAAGGACTCAATTTACATCAAATCATTCACATGCCAAGTTTTTTTTTAATTTTATAGGAGAGGGGACAAACGAGCATACGGCTCACCTGATTGTAAGTGACTACCGCCGCCCATGAACAACTGCAACACCAGGGGAATTACAGGTGCGTTGCCAGCCTTTTAAAAAGGAGTAAGCTCTTTTCTTGAAGGTCCCTAAGTCGTATCGGTCCGGAAAAATCGCCGGTGGTAAACTATTCCATAGAGAAATACAAAGATAGAAGTCAAGTAAGTACAAAGATGGCCATAGTTGACTATCTATCTATATATTCCCGGCAGTGCAACCCTAAGATATACATATATGACCGTAACAAACCTTCACGTAAACCACCATTGCCCTAAATTATCCTGAGGTCGCCGCGTAAACCAAGAGTGTGACGAATGAAACTGTATGAGCCTACATGATTGTATGAATACTTTGAATGAGGCCTACAATAACTACCAACTATAAAATAAGTAAAAGTAGTAAGTAAGTAAGAAAGATCCTCCCTGCCTATCCCGCAAATGAAAAACTATAGTAGTAATGCATTTATGTCGTTACCTTCATAAAATGTTTTATTTTTTACAGTTTACATTTACAATAACATTACAAAGTTATAATGCAGCTAGTTTTAGGTCATTTTCTATGGAGTTGTAACGAAAGTTTTACTAATCCAAGTGCATTTTATAAGTTGGTCGACTATTACTCATTATGTTCTTAATTCTACTTAGCTGTGATAGTTTTCCTTTTAACTTCATTATATGTACTACTATCTATACTATTAAAGTGGAACTAATGTTAATGTGAAATTTTAATTAATTAACTAGCTTTAGCAAAGTTAGGCGGCTGCATGTGGTCCGTGCAGATTTTCTTCTATAATGTTTTATAAAGCTCCTAACGACAAACTCGCAAGGAGAAAGCTAGTAAGCTTTAACTATAATTTGTCATATAATTATCTTGTATACATTAATGAGATGGTGTTTTAATTCTTTAGATAATAGCGCCCCCTATTACCGATCTTACCATCCTAACTTTATCGCTTCGTGTGGGCGGTGAAACAGTACCAACCAACCACTTGAGTGTGATGCGTTTTTTAATGGATACGCTTTTCCGTGAATATGCCATAATATATAGTGTCTAGTACGGACTCATGAGAATATGATCTCGGCACCGTATTGATACCTACTCGAGTTATTTTGCAATAGGTTTTCGTAACGATGTTTTGTTATGTGGTTAAAGAACTTTATATAACTTTATATATACTTTATTATAAAATCTTAGCTGTTAAACATTAGTTAATTTATTAAAGAAAATATATTTAACACTTTAACCTCGATTAGACGAGCTCGAGAGTGTATTAGGGTATTACCACTTGTGTCACCCGTGACTTCGTTCGCATTGAACCGTTTACTTGGAATATTTTAAAGGAATATTTTAATATTTTAAATAATACATTTAATATCTACATATGTTTACACTTATAAGATGCAATTTCATTTCATAATAAAAACTAATCAAGTGCATAGATGACACCATCACCGAGGATTCCGTGCAATTAAACATTTAAAAAAACTCAGTATCGTAGATATGTACCAAGAAAATATGAAAAAGGAAATAATCATATGTCATAATATCAAATAGTCATGTGCGCCCCCACTACCAACTAAACCGCTGTTTTTGGAAATGTGAAAGTATACACGATAGTAGTACATATAATGAAGTTAAAAGGAAAACTATCACAGCTAAGTAGAATTAAGAACATAATGAGTAATAGTCGATCAACTTATAAAATGCACTTGGATTAGTAAAACTTTCGTTACAACTCCATAGAAAATGACCTAAAACTAGCTGCATTATAACTTTGTAATGTTATTGTAAATGTAAATTGTAAAAAATAAAACATTTTATGAAGGTAATGACATAAATGCATTACTACTATAGTTTTTCATTTTCGGATAGGCAGGGAGGATCTTTCTTACTTACTTACTACTTTTACTTATTTTATAGTTGGTAGTTATTGTAGGCCTCATTCAAAGTATTCATACAATCATGTAGGCTCATACAGTTTCATTCGTCACACTCTTGGTTTACGCGGCGACCTCAGGATAATTTAGGGCAGTGGTGGTTTACGTGAAGGTTTGTTACGGTCATATGAGGCATCATATGGTCTCCATTCGCATCGAGTATTTACAAGTACCTAGTGTATAAAATATGCCTAGTATTTGATTTAAGTCCCCAGGACTAGTCCCGACTAGTCTCGAGTATTGACAGACAAATATAGAAAGACTGCGGAATAGTGTAGTTAAAAAAGGCTAGAATATATTCTTGCATAACACGAGTGCGCGTCGTGTTACTTTTATATACATTGAAATATAGTTCAAATTCAAATGACTGACACACGAATGATTTAAGTAAACACGAGTGAGCGGCAAAGCGGATCAGTAACTACGGTAACAAAATGCTATCTTGCTCTGCCGCGCCGGCACTTCTTCGATTCGAGCGGACCGCCGCGCCGGTGCCGTGCGACGCGTAGGCACAATGAGACTAGGTGGATCAAGTCTTTTAAAAGTTGAAACTGATGCAACCTAGTCTCGTTTAATACCTAGTGCCTGGATCTGTTCTAGTATATACGCTGCATCTCTAAGTCGTGATTGAGTTGTCGTTGCACGCGGCTGCCTCTAGTGAGCTTTAAAAATTTTCAGCTCATCTTCGACCGCGAGTTTCATTTTAAAGGTTCTCGTTATTAATATACTTTTATAATATTATTACAAAATATTAATGAAAAATTTCTTGATATTATTGAGTTTTGTTTAATTTATACATTTTAGTTAAAGAAGAGAGACTATAATGAATATGAAGAAAATGCGAAATTAGATTATAAATTAAAAATTTAATTAAAAAGTGTTATTGTTCCAAAGCTTATTAAAAATTAAATAAATATTTTGATGACAAAGGAGCATGGATTAGTGGTATTCCAGCTGTTGAGCTGGAATGTAAATTTGTGACTTTATTTTTATAATGTCCTGGATTATAATTATATTGATTTGTTATTAATTACAGCATTTGTAACGAACGTGCTTTAACTTTTACAAGCTTCGTGAGAATTTTGGATATGTTTAATTATCTTTTACCACACATCACGGCTCATACTTTTTGACATAATATAAACAACTTTCTGATTGTTTTGGTAATTGGTATTCACACTTTTGGTGACTATTTAAAATTTTAGACAATTTTCTTTATTTAAACTTTATTGAACCTCACATCATTACACGATCAAAAGGCGGATTAATTAGACATGGCGTTAATGGTTAAATTTATTTATTTGTTAAAAGTTATTTGTTAATTTTTTTAACAGATAAAATTAACAGTTAAAAATATTACTTACTTTTGTATTTAATTTTTATTTTTAATCGATTGATGTTAATTTTATTACTTAAATTTTACGCCTGAAATTTGAATTCAATAAAAATTTCTTCATACTTTAATAGGCACAGGACTCTCTAGTATTAAAAAGTCTTATTAAGCTAAGCGTATTTAAAAATTTATTCATTCACTATTTACATTATATTATAATTTATAATAAAATGCTGATTATTTACAATGATTATTGGGTATTTGCTTTTAAATATAAATGTTTTATATTTTCTGCCTTATTTTTTATTGATTCTTTTATTAAGAAGACATGAATATTAGTTATATTTTATTAATGTTCAGAAACATTATTTGTTCGATAAAGTTTTTTTACAATCATTACATATTTTTCAAACTGGTCCCATAGCTATGTAAACTAAAATCTTATATTTGTACACTACACTAAATAATAGCATTGTCATTTCTCTGTCAGTCCATAATCGAATTAGTTTAAGATTAAAAGTACCTTCTTTAATCAATTACTTACTTTGCGGTTTTCAAGCAATTTTCTAATAATTGTTTACTTTATTTGAACAACCACATAGCAATCGCTAAATTAAATTAAATTATGGTAATACATACATATCAAACTCAGTACACTAAATATGTATTATTCAGAGAATATCGTCATTATTTATCATTACAGCCTATCAAAGTCCGCTGCTAAACATAATTATGTGTCCCCCATAGATTGCCTTATAGGAGGGATAGTTGTTACGCTTGGCATGCGACTTGTCAACCCCAGTTTCTCATTGTTATGAGTTGTTATCAGAAAGATGCTGCCCATCTCCTGTTTCATTTCCCTTTGCCTCTTAGGACACCCACGGAATGATATGTGGTAGTGGATTCTCTCAGGCCGTCACATGGCGAAGAAAATAACATATTGATTTAATTTATTTTATCCGTTGCTTGTATGTAATCTTTTTATGCTTTACCGCTTAATCGTAAATCTGGTCCGTATTCTATAGAAGCTAATATGATTCATTGTTTGGCATTAGCCAACAACAGCGCAGCATCTGAGTCTTCCTTCGGTTTTATAGCATATAAGTATACAGTAACCTTCTAGCGCACTATATTACAGCATACCTAATTCGGTATGCAAAGAAAAATATAAGCCATGCATGCTGGTTTTAAAAACCATTTCGAGATTGTTCATTTATAAATTTATATATCTTAAAATTAAGGGAAGCCATTTTATTTTATCAAAAATGCATAAAATTAATTGACTTACATTTCATCCCGAAATGAATGTAGTGATTAACAAGTGTTTTTTTAATTAAAAAAAATCTCGTTTTTTTATCATGTTCTTGCATTGGCATCCGAATTTGAGCTATATTCAAAATTTGAAGTTTCCAGCTCATCGGGAAGTCAGTTTGAAATCAATTACTAAATTCCACCCGGAACGACAGACAGACAGACAGACAAGTGACTTGAAACGTGGTAAAAAACGATAATGTTTTACTTGTGCAAATTGTTAAACGTCAAAGTTTTATATTCATTTTAATATTAGGTCCTTACATATGAAATTGGCGTTTTGTACGGGAGGAATATAAAGTCAATTTTTTTTGTAAAATATATTTAATTAATTAAAGTATGCACCGATGTTATCTATACACTTTTGCCATCTCATAGGTAGTTCATTGATCCCTTTACTAAAAAACCATGGGGGCGAGAATCAATAAACTCTTTGAAGGCGGTTTGGACTGCCGCATCGAAGTTGAATTTTTTTCCTTGTAAGAAGTTGTCCAAATTCCGGAAATAAATGATAATAATCTGTTGGAGCAAGGTCCGGGAAGTACGGTGGATGTCGCAGACATTCCAATTGTAGCTCATCTAACTTAGTGGTTGTTTGTTGTGCAGTGTGTGGTCTTGCGTTGTCGTGAAGCAGCAGTAGCCTAGAGCGATTGACCAATCTCGGTTAGCTAGTTCTTCCTTCATGGTTTGCAGTTGCTGCTGACAATAGATATCTGCCGTAACCGTTTGGCCAGATTTTAGAAAGCTGTAGTGAACGACACCGGCGCTGGTCCACCAAACACACAAGTAACTTTTTCTGAGTCAATTTTCGTTTAGGGCAGGATGTGGCTGGGTCTTCAGGGTTCAGCCATTGCGACGAGCGCTTCCGATTATCGTACAGTATCCACTTTTCATCACAAGTAATTATTTAAAATCCCTTCATTATTGTGTCGGTTGAGCAAAGTAACACAGCAGTCGACGCGTATTTGCAAGTTCGATTCACTCAATTCATGAGGTACCCATCGTTCAAGTTTTTTTACTTTCCCGATTTGCTTCAAGGGATTAATATAGTTTTATCACTTACCCCGAAGCCTGCAGCTATCTCTGAAGTGCTTTGTGATGGATCCGCTTCCACAATAGCCTTTAATTCTTCATTTTCCACTTTGGTCTCCGGTCGTCCACGGGGTTGGTTCTGAAGGTCGAAATTTCCAGAACGAAAACGTTGAAACCAAAAACGTACTGTGCTTTCTTTTGCGACACCAGCGCCGTACACATCATTAATCCTTCGAGCTGTTTCTGCAGCACTGGTGCCACGGTAGAACTCGTACTCGTAAATATATCGATATTTCATGTTTTCCATTGTGCGGTAATAAGCGACGACAAAGAAAAAAATAATGAGGAAAAAACAAATGAATGACTGTTTTCAAAACTCAAATGTACCAGCTAAATGAATTTATAAATTTGAATTTGGAATTCTTAACCAAAGAGGAGATATTTCAGATCAATGTGGTCAGTACGACAAACGCTAATTTCATATGTAAGGACCTAATATATCCAACAGTTTTTGCTAGGTTACTCCGTCTATTAATGCAGTTATTAACGCTACGGTACAAAGGTTTTTTTTTACATTTATTAACCGTTATTCTCTTACTCATATGCTATTTGATCGAATTCATCATTCAAATCATAATATAATACGTGAAAACCCATGTTTGTATGTTTCATTGGTTAATGCAAACAAAAACATGTCATTTATGTCAAAGAGTTTACGTTTTATGCTTGGCGAACTCTTCAGCCCACTATGACACCATCAAGAGTAAAAGTTTGAAAAGCTATTATTGATTAACTACTGCCTAGAAATACACAAATAATTTAATTTATTGTTTATGATAACCTTATGTACAAAACAAAAATATAACGACTCCATCAAACAAGTTTTCATACCGAAATGATTACTTCTATTACGCATGCTATAATATAGTATAAAAAACTGTGACCGATACGGTTCACAGGATAATATCATCATCTTTTTTTCTTATACTTATACGAATGCTACACATCGAATAAAACTTATTTTACGGATTTCTTCGTGTTCAACTTATTTAACGCCCAACGATTCAGATGCTTTGCAGTTTCCATAACCACGGGGGTCAGAGAGAGTTTCCATGACCATGGGTGCTCATGATCTTTTACTTATATTCTTATAAAGTATTAGCTACTTAAAAATATTTACATATATTAATTTATTTTAAACTAGCGACCCGGTTTCTGTCCCGGTTAATGTCAATGGCGTCATTAAAATTTTAGATAATCATCAAAGAACATTTTATTTCACCAAATTATTTTATCTATTTTTATATACTTTTAAAAATCTCCAAATTTTTCGGATAGCCTAGATCACTCCTGGCTGTCTGTTCGTGAAGTTTCATCACAATCGGTTCAGACGTTCCAAAGGTTAGCGCGGCGCGGTAATCAGACAGACAAACATTTTAAAAATGGTTTTTCATGTCTTAATAGCAAATAACTCTCTCATCTCAATAAAAGGCAGTTGTTACCTGAACAATATTACAGACAGACACTTCAGTTTTATTTATATGTATAGATTATTGATATATAAATCAGTTCCTTACAAAACGAATTCGGACTGTAATAAATAATATTAAATAAAATTTTCATAATACTAATTTGTAACCATAGTAAAATGAAAAAAAAAAAACAATTTGAGATCAATGTCATAAAATTCTAGAGACTAAGGCCCGTATTAATAAACGTTACTCAGCTCAAGTACACGCACTTGAGTACAATCTTGAGGTTATGATCTTATTAATAAACATATCTCAAGATGCGGTTTAGGTTTACGATATCAGCTGAGTGCCACACTGATTAATAAACAAAATTCTCAAGTGTATATACTTGAGTGCAAGTCACAGAACAGTATTCCTAAGTACAGCGTTTTAAGATACTGTTTTTATGTGTTTATTAATTAGCAACGATCTTGAGATGCTGATTTCGTAATGAGGGCGTATCAAATGATTACGCACTTGAGTTCGTCGTTGAGTAACGTTTATTAATACGGGCCAAAGACAACTGTTAGTAATCCCCTGTTTTAAGAAGTACTTGCGTTCATCCTTTTTATTGAATTGAAAATAAGGAACAAAATCTAAATTTATATTTACAAATGCTAATATTGTCTTAAAAGAAATTAGTAAATTATTTTAGAAAATAAGATTTTTAAAAATATTTTCCTGAAGTGAATGGATTTTTTTTCATTTTCATGGATAACTGTAAACCTCGGTGGTCAGCTGCCAACGCAATAGAGTTCCAAAAGCTCTTTATCACTACGATTTCTGATAAGAAATTATAAATTATTCATTATAAATGAAAGAACCGTAAAAGCTCGTCTTCACTATTTTTTCTTAAATACTATAATAGATTTTATTTATTTATATCACAAAAACCACATATCAACGCCTAATCTGTAAAAAGTGTAATTTTAAAAAAAATCGTTTTTTTTGTTTGTTTGTTAATTTAGAATTGGGTATAATTCCAATTGCTTGTTTACGTTTTTGTACCAAATTTGAGAAGGGTGGCGTAGGTATAACGGAATTACGTTTGTGTTGTTGTTAATTAGAAATAGCTTTACACGCGCACCATTAGTGTTTGATGACTAACTATTGGTCATTTTCAGGTGTTATTGATTGACATGAGCCAGAGGCTGCATCAAGCTGGATGTGACTACGCGTCTGCACTGTAAAATCCTTTGTAGTGGTAATTTGCGTATTGGCCACATCGAGGAGAAGGCGCCACGTGTGGGCCTGCGTACACCCGGGGGCGGGCGCTCTGCGCCGCCCCACAACTACATATTATGTAAGTACTTATACACTACGTGCACACATACACCTTCGCCTGCGTATTTACTGTCATATGATGCCCTGAACCCGGCCGTTCTCTGTTACGTGACGTCGCAAATGCATTATCGACTATTTCCGGCTTCGGCAGGGATTGTCGGATTAAGGTCAGACTAAACGTATTCACTGTTAGTTGTGTAAATTTTTATTTTCGATTGATGCGATTTTTTGCAATCCCAGACCTGAATAATTTTTTAAATTTGTGTTTTTTTCCGTTTGTTCTAATTATTATAAGTTTTTATAAATTTTTATCCGTACGTCTTTCAGCGTACTTTTACGTATTTTGGGATTAAGTTTTCTATTTTTTTTTTGTCTATATTTCGCATTGCGAACGCTTTAGCCAGTTGCGCTAAGTTGCGGTCCATTCCTGATATTAAATTTCATTATATTTTCGTCCATCTTTACAATGATTTTATTTTTCTGCAACCGTGCTTGCTCATCTCTTGTGTGCTTATTTGTTTTATTTCATTTTACGACATATTAATGCTGAGCGACTGCCAAGCGTTGAAATCCTTAGTAGTGTTGTTATGAAATTATTGATACATTTAAGGTAAATTAACAATGATAACTTGTAAATTGATGTAGCGGATTGTAAGTCTGTCTTCAGGACATTTCTTGAGTTCCTGGAAACACTACATTAATCTTAGAAAAGTAATGAATGCTGAGCGCTTGATATATTGTCTTAATTGTTAAGAATATTTGAGTTCTTTTGCCCAATCCAAAACATCTTCTATTAAATGTGTTAATCATTTTTAGTAACAATCATAAAAGCAATTTAGAGATACGCGTATACGTACGCGCGTCCTCATTATATTTTTTTTATTCAAACTATTTTCACTTGAGGAAATCTTTACGTTTTTTGATAATTTGTAAAAAAAAAAACAATATATTTTTTATTTATAATAAAGCTTTGTAAAATAACAATATCTGTTTTTTTTATAAAATTGAAGCGACTGATGATAAGTCTCTTCTGCGGTCCAATGGACACTTGCAGACATCTTCAAACAAAGAAAGCTACAGATGCGTTATCACTTCTGAGAACCAAGATTGAATGCCCCATGGCCTGAAATTATACTGGATTTCTATATACCCTTCAAGCCGGAACACAGCGTTATAATCACTGCTATTTGGTAGCTCAAAAATTATGTTTATTGCTAAGTGTAATTCTCAAAACAAATTTAAGTCAAATTACCTATTCTTTAATATTTATGTGTACTAGTGTTTTGAATACTAGCTAATACATTATGTATAAAAAAATCAATGAAAATGCTTTTCGTGCTATGCCGTTTAGCAATTTGGCTAAAATGTTTTTTTTTAAATAGAATTAGAGTAACAAACGAGCACACAGTCCACCTGATGGAAGTGGATGCTGTGGCCCATAAACACCTACATCTATCCTCGACTAAGTATCAAAATGCAGATGCGTTGCCACCCCTGAGGACTAAGATGGAATGCCTCGTTTCCAGTAAAAAGGGTCTCTGCTTCCCTACACTCACCATACGAAACACAGCAGCATTGAGCTGCTATTTTAAGCTGGTATTCTGTGAGAGCGTGGTCCTTCTCTGGTCGAGCCGATATATTCGTGCTACAACCGTAATAATATAGCTGCAACATGACTCTACCACGTACAAACGAAACTACGAAACATACTACGAAGCGAACCGTGACCTATATCCTACATTAATTTTTTTTTCCACATAATATGATTATATTATAAAAAAAAGATGTACTTAACCCTAGGGGTTAACATAAAAATAAATAAAGGACGTATATTGTTAGCGTTGCCCTTACAGCCTATTAAAGTCCACTGCTGAACATATATTGGCTCATAGGGGGATATTTGCCAGTTGCCATGCTTGGCAAGCGGCTTGGCAACCGCAGTTTTTTATTTTTAGTCGTTATTAGGAAGACGCTGCTGCCCATCTCCTGATTTGTTTCCCTCTGTCACCTCTTACGACACCCAAGGAATGATATGGAGTAGTGGATATTCTTATACCGCCACTACACGGTAATTACGTATATTGTGACTGCAGATTTCAGATAATGATATTTAAATATTCTACAATTATAATATACCCACATATTTAATGAAACATAATATTATATGTGCAAAATACACTCGATCGAAGTTAATTAAAGCCTTTTGATAGCATTCGGTCACGCCGCAATAGGTCAGGGCGGAAATTAAGTGGGGGAAGGGAGGCTTCTCAGAGAGTACGGGTAGTGTTAGTGATGTACGAATATACTATTTTTCGAGCTATCGAGGTAATAATGAATGCACCTCGTATGCAAGTATGGGACGACCTCTGAATGTACGTAGTATCGGCGCACTTTATAATAATTAAGAGGTTCCTGACCACCAGGAGCTTTGATTTTTCTATTCATAAATATACTTTTATACAGGGGATTTTTTAAATAGTGTAAATTTTATTATAATATAAAGTATAATAATTTAAATATGAAAGTTGCTACATTTTATGTAATTTATATATGTATATAATTTATATTGTTGCATTTGTGGAAAGAAGCATTTGTAGGAAGTTTATCGATACAAATGGCTAAGAAACGTGTTTTGTGGCACTCCTTGATCTATATTCAGCAGTGGACTTGTGAAGGTCTGTAATGATCATGATAATGATTGCATTTGTGGATTTTGGGCATAAGATACAAAAAGGGTGCAAGAATAATTATTTAAAAACAAATTACCTTATAGGTGTATTTTCCGAAACAAAAAAAAATCAAATAAGGTCGCGAAGTCAAATTTCATTGATACATTTATTTCCACTTCTTCTCTTACTGAAATTAATCGGACTAAACTTATAACTTTTTGGTTCAGATACCCACCAGATGGTTTATTGACATCGGGAAATACTAAGCATGATGTAGACTTGGAACCGCACATCATCGCGCCTGACCCAGTCACATCAGACAATTGTTTAGATGACTTTTCTCCGGTACATCTGTCCCTGTTGACCACGTAAGTACACATTAATGACATTTTTAAATTAGGCTAAAATCTTTATAATTTTTTTTTATTACGGATATGTAACTACAAGTTTGATTTTTTAGCGCTTAGCTTACTTTTAGGTAAGTTCATACGGTCACGTGGCTGGCTATGTTTTATCCTAAGCTCAGAAAGTGTTTCAAGTATTTACATTTAATGAGAATATTAATGAATTTCAGTTTTTTGATTTCTTGTTGTTGACAAGCGAATAGCGTTTCGACCGGATTTGCGTGATTATCCAACTATAGTCTATGCTCCTTTTCATGTGATGGAAATAATTTTGGACCACTATGATACTACATTTGTTGACAATCATGTTATAGTACACACTTGTTAGCTCTTTACACTTTACGTCGCTTGTTTAGTGTTAACGCTCTTCTGTCTTATTTAGCCGACTTCAAAAAAGGGGGAGGCATATAAGTTTGGAGAAAACCAACCAATGAAGTTTTTAATGTAACTGTTTAGGCGAAATTGAGAATTGGGAATATTCCTTAGTCCAATAAAAGCTGAACTAAGCCATAGTGTATAGAAAAATTATAGCTCCGACTTTTTTTATTCTCCCTTAAAGATATTATTAACTATTGTCTATAGAATATATAAAAAATATTATTATTTCTATTTTATTATTTTTCTTTATTTAATTTTAATGGGTCAAAAGTATCCGAATTTGGGATTTTTCAAACTTTTAAAAATTCGTAGCTACGAAAATATTAACTTTATCGTAAAAAGTCATAGGAACCTTCTTTTCGTATTTCATCAAGGAATATAAAAAAATTGTCCCGTTTGAAAATAAATACTCCTTGCAATTGAAAAAAAAATCTGTTTAAACAATATGGCACCGAGTTTCCCCATGGCAACATGCATTTACTCGTATTCGGTAGTCATGCGCCGATTCCTCCTGGACGTCACGTTGAAAAGCAATAGCCTGCAGCATTCTTACTGCTCTTAACATCTCTTCTCCAGTTAAATGTCGAAGTTGCATTGCAATAAAATATCAAATTATCACAATCAGCCCAAGTTGAATCAAAAAGATTTTGAATAACGGTTTTCAACAAAAAAAAAAAAACAATTACTCTGAGTACAAAATTCGCTCCCTCTTCTGGTTCTAGTTAAATCAATTTTTACAGGTAACACATTTTATTTTTCTTTTATTTTTTGATGTGGATATCCATTTTGATAGCTTAAATGTTTTAAAGAGAAAGGTACTAACACATTACACAGCCAAATAATTTCTTCATTTTAAAAGTTTTTTTTACTTACTCTCTTTATTCCATTTATACATTATATAAGTTAGGTTTTATTTTATTGTTTGTTCTAATTTTGTTATTTTTTGTAGTGATACTTTAATAGGTTACTGTTCTCCTTAAAGGAAGTCTTTTATTATATGTTGTGTTTACCTTTAATTTAAATGCATATATACAATTTTTTAAGTGCACCTCATAATAATTGTTTCTATATGTATTTAGTTGGTAAGCCTTATTAAATAAATAAAAATAAATTTTTGGAATCAATCTGAAATAAATAACGATCAATTTGATATTAAAAACATTTTAAAGTGGCTAAATATTAGTTATGTACCGTGTTGATGTGGTTATTTCCTTAGTTTCTTCAGTAAAAAGAGTCTTCGCTTCTTTTACATTCACCATACAAACCACACAGCATTATACCGACTACCAGCGTAAAATGGCTGTTTGATGAGTGTGGAGAACCAAATACCTTCTACAGTTTTAAAAAAAATATAAAACTGAAGTGGACAAACGATCTACAGTCTACTTGATTATAAGTGGTTACTGCAGCCTATGAACACCTAAAATTAACCTTAAAAAAGTCTACAGATGCGTTGTTTGAGGACTAATACCTCTATTAATCAGGTATCTGTAGGTATCAGGTATCAGCTATTTATCCTCATTTCCAGTAAAAATGGTCTCCGGTTCTGTACACTCACCATATGAAATACAGCATCATTAAGCTGGTATTTTACACTGGTATACTGTGAGAGCGTGGTCCTACCCCGGTCGAGAAGATCCATTCGTGCTACAACCATAATATAGCTGCAGCGCGGCTCTACCACGCTTGCATGTTTCACCGTAGCAGCCCATAAGACCGATTTTACCAAATGAGTCGTCAATTTATCTTTATCAAAGTGAAGGAAAAGAAAAGAGAAATCTATATTTTTTTTACTGCGTTGTCGGGCATTAATAATAGTATTACTACTAAGTATTTTTCGTAATTTCAACTTAGTGTATTGATATTAATTTGCACCCAAAAACAGTGTAATTTTTAATGATTATGAATGTTTTGCTATTGTGGGAAAACAATATTTAGATTGATTACAATAATTATTTTTTTACCTGACATCATTTGATGACGATGACTACTAAAAAAAACGAATACTTACGAATAATACTTATGTTTTTTTTAATCTATACTATAATTGATTTGAGCTTATTGTTGCACCAATTTGATTTTAAATTTTAGACGAGGGTATTTTTGTTTGATATACTTTAGATTTTTGCTTAAGAAATTATTACTTATATTAATTATAATATCACAAGAATATAAAACCGAGCAGAATGAAAACTTGCTAAGAGAGTTCAAAATTCTTACCACTTTCATAGGGCTGTCACTCGGTTATTGAAAACAAAAAAACCGGGCAAGTGCGAGTCGGAATTCAGCAATGAGCACGGACGGATGGACAGACGGACAGGCACTGTGACTGAGGTGATCCCATAAGTTTTCCGTTTTCCAATTTTGATACTGAACATTAAAAATAGTGTAGGTAGCTTTGAAAGACGAAATGGTTATGTATTATTATGTTATCAGCAGTTTGTTTAAATTTTATTGCTAGAAATTAAAAATATATTAATATCAAAATATTTTATTCAAACAATTAAGTATCTATTAGAATTTATAATTATATATACAATACACGTACGTACGTACGTACGTACGTACAATACAATTACACGCTTTTTGCCATTAATTCAATAAATCGTATAAAATTATCGAAATTACGTCCGCGTCGTCGTGTCGCTGCCAGTTGCACACCTTAACTTTGTCCGCTCACTGAGCGGCCTCAAACCGGTTTGTACCCTAGCGGGCGCCGGTGCACACCCCCGCGCCTTGTCGGTGACAAGTCACGCACACATAGCTGTGCGTGTAGTAGTGTTTTCGCGCACGGCGGTAATATGAAGCTTTCATTCTGCTCGGTTTTATATTATTGTGATATAATGTCACACTTAACATTGACGCCCAGTCTGACAGTACATTTGTTGTTGGAAAATTGGTCCTAAACTCTTAAGTCCTTCCAAAAATGGCAAAGTTGCCAGGTTTCACGGTATGTTGATTAGGTATTTTTTGATGCTAATTAGCTCCTAATCCAAGTCGTCAAGGATTAGTTGGGCTTACCGTTACTGTTACAGCCTATTAAAGTCAACTGCTGAACATAGGACCTCACCATATACTACCCCAGGGTGATATTTGCCATAGTTGCCACATTTGGCAAGCGGGTTGGCAATCGTAGTTTTTTATTTTTAGTCGTTATTAGGAAGACGCTGCTGCCCATCTCCTGATTTGGTTCCCTCTGTCGCCTCTTACGACTCCCACGGGATGATATGGGTTAGTGGATTCTTACACCGTCACTACACGGTTGAGTTGGGCTTAGGTTTAACCGAATATGGCTTGGCTGCAATATTTAGACCATTCCATTAACCAATTAATTTGCAAATAATTTTTACTTAAATACGTTTAAATTTACTTTTTCAGGATCACCTCATGTGGTATTTATGGGGTTAACGTTAATGGTTAACGATTTGCCCGATTCGGTCCCACAGATTTTTCGTTGAGTATTTGTTTTAAATATTCCAATATCTTTTCTTTTTTATATTTTCAAAGACCTAATTTTTTTCTTTGAAAACATAAGGACATTGGTCTAAGGGTATGATTTTCACGTTCTGGTTGAAAGTTATCACGGCCTGTTCTGGCACCGTACATTACAAACCTCTCATGAAATCTATGATGTTTTGGGAAAATAAAGAAATCGCATGGAGCTAGATATGAACAGTGTGCGGGATGGTTCACGAGCTCTATCTTTTCAGCAGGTAAAAATGACTGTTTGGTTCGCGGTGTGTGCCAAAGCATTGTCATGGTGCAATAGGATGCAACTTCTTAGTCGTTTTTCTTTAACTTTTTCAAAGACACTGGGCAAAAAAATGGTGATGTACCTACCACTAAGCATTAACTGTCTTCTGCTCATCAAGTGGAATCGTGCAGACATGACCCATCTGGGAGAAAGAAAACGCGATCATTATTTTGCGCACGCTTCTTGCCTGCCTCAATTTTGTTGGTTTGCTGTCCATTATTGCTACGCATGACGAATTTCAACTTGTGATAAGAAAAAAATTGATACACTACTAGCAGCTAAAAATTATTTTATTTAATATATGAGTTTCTTAAGCGACCAGGAGTGCTGAACTTTTAGTGTGCGCTATGTAGTACTAATGATTATACCGCGAAGTACCTCAGAAACCGGGCCGAACGATTAAATATCTCGCAATAAAAAGTAGAAAGAATATTATATTGTGTTCCTCCCAAGGCGCATCGAAAGTCGTCTTTTCAGTCTCGCTTGATCACACAGTTAATCTGTGGGATATGAGCTAGATCACACAGCCGTCCATATAGTTTCACATAGTGGCGCTGTTGTTGAAAACCCGAGTCGAAAAACGTAATATTTTGATTTATCTTTACTTGTAGAAGATTAATACTAAACGAAAAATATCTTAATTATTTAATTTTATAGTCTAAATAATGAAAGTCTAATCTAAAATTTTACATATCAAAACATATTTTGAATTACGAGCATTGTGAGATTTTTTGTTCCATCTCTTTAAATTTATTCTAATTAATTTTAGTAATAGATTAGTAAATAAAAATATCTTTGACATATTTAACAGATGACATTTTTTAAATTATAACACTGTCAATATAATGAGTCAATATTTTCCAAGCAATTTATACATCAAGTATAAGCATATAATATACATTTAAAAGAAGGAAAAACTTTTATTTTAAAATATAAAGTAGATTGTCTGCGCAGTTCCCAGCTACGTCAAAACGGCATACACAATTTGGCATTTTATAGAAAAACAATTATCATTATTTTAGTTATACCGTCAAAATATTAAATTAGACAGGTGATATGCTTGCCGATTGACTGACCGGGGCACAGCACAAAGTTCGATGCTAAGGCACGACTGAATACTTGCTCTTGTAAAAAGTAAGGCTAATGTAATTATTAATGGTTTCATATTTTACCGATGACACCTGCATAGTAATATTTTTTTTATATAGAAGTGGTGGCAGAATTGCAGGTGCTATACCGGCCTTTTAAAAACTCCTAATAAATCGCACTATAGTGGACCGCCAAGCATCTAGATATGGTAACATCCAATGTTTCCATCCACATAATCTAGATGCTTGATGTTGGTGAAATTTGGCGGCTGGAATTAATCCGAACAATTCCTCAGAGCTCTCCAAAGAAAATCCAAAGGGATGCAATATCTCTTCGCAGCGCCAGTGAATCAAGCTGATCGGAGAGAACTCGGTTGTCGATGATTCGAGCCGCTCTGCGCTGGATGCGGTCAAGTGGAAGGAGCTGGCACTGGGTAGCCCCGGCCCAGAGATGGGAACAGTATTACTTGTGAGACCGAACTTGAGCCTTATAAAGTTGCAAGCGGTGTGCCGGCATGAAATACTGTCCTAATCTACTGAGCAAGCCAAGCTTTTTAGAGGCCAATTTGGCTTTCTCTTCCACGTGACCAAGTGACCACGAAACTGCATATCATTCGATATATTGATGCCCAGGATTCCGATACTGGCTGAGAGAGTGGCCTGAAACTGAGAATATACGACAAAGGCGTATTCTGGGGACAAACGTCTTGCTTATTCTTGAGGCTTTATTCTGGCGTATTCGTAAACTAAAGGCGTATTCTTGTGTCTTCTGCGGTTTGAACTCTGCTAGATTTAGCCGCCCCCAATCCGAGACTGTTCAACAAAGAGTCGACTTCAGACACAAGTTTATTTCGGCACTCTACGACGTGTCCCCGAAAAATATTAGCACAGCCAGTGTATAAGGCATCGCCAGTGCTGACATCTCCATAACAATGAATTTTACTGGTTTGTAACATATCGTTGATATTTAGAAGGAATAGGGTAGGCGATAGGACGTAGCCTTGTGAAACAACAGCATTCACTGGCCTGGAGTCGGAGCATTTACCTGCGACTACGAACTTAATTCTCCGATTTGAGAGAAAACTGGTGATCCAATTGCATTATTTCTCTGAAAGCCCATAAGATGGAAGCTTCGAAAGAAGCGCTTTGTGCCAAACCAGATCGAAGGCCTTCGCTATGTCCGAACTAACCGCCCAGGCCTCCTCCTTGGACTCGACCGCCTACGCCCATCGGTGTGTTAGGTAAACCTTACCTTTTTTAGGGATCGGGTGCACGAAAGCTGTCTTCCATGAATGCAGGCCTATGCCTAGGGAGTAGGAGTACCGGAAAAGACGCGTTAGAACCGGTGTCAACTCTGAAGCTTACGTCCTCAGCACAATTGGGGGCTTTCTGTCAGGCCCACTCGACTCGTAAATGTCATTGGAAAGGAGTGCTTTCCGTACTGAGCACTGTGAATCGCACATCGGGCATAGATTACTAACACAGCGGAATGGTCGGCGGTGTGTTCCCCCTGTCATCGAGAGTAGAATTTGACGCAAAAAGGAAGCCTTAAGTGTCGGTTTTCTCTTTTGCGGCGTGTGTGTGGCGGCGGCAGTGCAAAGATAGAAGTGATGGATTACAAACATTTCTTTGGACAGCCTTGGCGAGAGACCAAAATGCTCGGGTTCCCGAAGGAAGTAGAATTGAGGGTCGCCGAAGCGTCAGCCCAGGCCTGAAAACACTCCTGCTAACTGCGTATTGCAGTTTTACAAGAGCGATCAAACCAAGGTTTAGATCTGCCTTCAATGGGTACTACAGATATAAATACCATTAAGAATACCAGAGAAATAATACTATTTCGGTGAATGGTACCACATCAGTGACAGAATCAGCTACAGCGCTAGAATCATGCGGCGAGAAGCAAACCCGCCCCCATGGGTAGGCTGTAAAGAAAGACCGCATTCCGTCGAAACCCGCCGACCAATAATGCCAAACACGGCGTCAGCGTGCAGAACGCAATCGCGATGGAAGTGAAATCAGATCAGACAATGATCCGAAGAGCCGAGAGTGGCGTCGACGGAGACCTGATATCCGTCCAGATGATAGGTCAGCAGAAGGTCCAACAGGAAAGGTGCATGATCCTCCACTTCTGGAACCCGCGTAGGCAAAGTAACTAGTTGTGTCAGACCATATGCCAAGGCAAAGTCATAAAAAGATCTCCCCCATGATCGATTAAACGTGAACTGAGCCATTCGGCGTGATGGGCGTTAAAATCGCCAAGGACTTTTTTTAATGTAGGATAAGAGTGACAAACGAGCACACAGACCACCAGATGGTAAGTGGTTACTGTGACCCATAGACATCTACATCTATCCTCGATTACGAATTAAAATGCAGATGCCACCCGTGAGGACTAAGATGGAATGCCTCGTTTCCAGTAAAAAAGGGTCTTTACACTCACCATACGAAACAGCAGTATTAAGCTGCTATTTTAGGCTGGTATTCTGTGAGAGCGTGTTCCTTCCCCGGTCAAGCCGACCCATTCGTGCTACAACTATAATATATATATCACATATATACCACGTTAAAGTTGACGATCTATGCGGATGGGATCTATTGTAACAAGGAATCTGTAGCCATTTGGACGTGGTCGATGAGGCGGTCTGTGTTGGCATTACCGCTATGGGACTTATAGAGGCACTCGTAGACGCAGGGATGCTCGTCGCTGTCTATGCGCATGCTCTCATCCTCTGATGTTGCAGAAATTCACAGATAGCGTGGCAAGGGTCGCCTTTGTCTTATTGCTCCGCTTGCCCCGAGCAGTTTTAGTCTTAAGCGGAATTGCCCCCTCTCCCTCCCCCGAATACGCCGGCAAACGGAGCACCCACGCTTACGAAGAGTAGGGTAGCTTGGGCGTTTATACTCAGTGAAGATAAACATTTTTTCAATTGCCAGGGTCCTCAGTGTCGTGATTTAAGAAGTGGTATTACCTACTTTACTGTACTATATTCACCTTTGTCATCAGAAATTAAGCCAGAACATGAATAATATAGAATTTGTTACATTTACAGAAATACCAAAATGTTTCGTCTTTATATTATACATGTATAGGTTTAAATATTTTATTTATGCTACTTATTATAATTTAAGAGCCAGTGAGCGGCAGACTTATGGTATTTCAATAAGCTTCACGTTTTTTTCAGTTAATCCCCTATACCTGAGGTAAATGAAATGGGGACTCTTCAGTTTGAACGGCGGTTGATATAGAGACGCTCAGGTGTGAAAGGTGTAAAAAAATTACCGAAAAAAACGTGAAAGTAATAAGTCTGCCGCTTTGACAACTTGAAATATTCAATAAAAGTTACTGAAAAATTGATTTGGCACACACCTATGGCGGTTCCAAGGTCATGGCAGATAGGTTGACACATAGAATATTATATAGTATTCTATGGGTTGACAAGTACAATTTTTCTTTATAATTTATGTTATTTCAATAAAGCTGCAATTTATATATGTTGTTGATAATATTATTTGACATATTTATTTTGCATGGCAGACATATATTGAGGTTCTATCACCCAGGCAGACAATGAACTTCAGTGGCGTCCATAAGCGCGTACTATAGCACTTGCTTTAATCCAGTCTTTTTGAGGGTTCCGTGGTTACACAACAAGGAATCCTTATAGTTTCGCCATGTCCGCCCGTCCGTCCGTCCGTCCGTCCGTCCACGGTTTTGCTCAGAGACCCTAGGTGCTGTAATTTGGCATAGTTATAGAATATTAATCACGCCTAGAAAACTGTGAAATAAAATCTTAAAAACATTTTTATTTTGGGTACTTCCCATACAAGTAAATGGAGGATGACATTTTTCCATCATGTGAGGTATCGTTGCATAGTTTTTTTCAAAAACACTGGGGTGTGGAACATTATCTTTTCGATTCAGGAGTCTGTTTGCGAAATATTTAGCTTTAAAGTGGTATTTTTCATTAGAGTCATGTGTTCCCCCCTCTACCAACTAAACCGCTGTTTTTGGAAATGTGAAAAGTATACACAATAGTAGTATATATAATGAATGTAAAAGCAAAACTATCACAGCTAAGTAAAATTAAGAAGTTAACGAGTAATAACCAACTTATAAAATGCACTTGGATTAGTAAAAATTTCGTTACAACTCCATAGATAATGACCTAAAACTAGCTGCATTAAGCGAATGGATACGGTATTAACATCAATGGCGAGTACATCACTCACTTTCGATTTGCCGACGATATAGTCCTTATGGCCGATTCGCTGGAGGACCTAAGCACTATGCTCAATGATCTCAATAGTGCCTCCCAACGGATAGGTCTTAAGGTGAACACGGACAAAACAAAGATCATGTGTAACGTCCATGTCACACATATGCCGGTAGTTGTTGGGAGCACTAAGCTCGAAGTTGTTGATGAGTATGTTTACTTGGGACAAATAGTCCGACTAAGTAAGTCCAACTTCGACCGAGAGGTCAATCGACGGATTCAACTCGGCTGGGCAGCGTTCGGGAAATTACGATACATCTTCTCGTCACGTATACTTCAAAACTTGAAAACGAGATTGTACAACCAGTGCGTGTTGCCAGTGATGACTTATGAATCTGAGACGTGGCCTTTCACTGCTGGCCGTATGAGGAAGCTAAAGGTCGCTCAGCGAGCTATGGAGAGGGCTATGCTCGGGGTTGCCGCAGGATATCCGCACTAGAACCAGAGTGACCGACATAGCCCAACGGATTAGTAAGCTGAAGTGGCAATGGGCCGGCCATATAGCTTGAAGAACCGACAACCGATGGGGAAAAAAGGTTCTCGAGTGGCAGCCTTGTACCGGTAGGCGAAGTGTAAGGCGACCCCCACTAGATGGAGTGACGACCTGGTAAGACATGCGGGAAGTCGATGGATGCAGGTGGCTCAGGACCGTGCTTTGTGGCATTCCTTGGGGGAGACCTATGTTCAGCAGTGAACTTGTGAAGGGCTGTAATAATAATGATGATGATGATGATGATTACTAATACTAAAGAGCAGTCGAAAACAAGTATTTTAATTGATGTAATAGAAATTTAAATTTAACCTAAAGACTGGATTTGACAGAGTGCTGGATTTGACAGAGTACGCGCTTAGTGACGCTACTGAAGTTCGTTGTCTGCCTGGTTGATAAAACCTGCCATGCAAAATATATATGTCAAATGATATTATCAACAACTTAAATAAATTGCAGCTTTATTGAAATAACGTAAATAATAAAGAAAAAATTTACTTGTCAACCTATCTGCCATGATCTTGGGACCGCCATAGGTGTCTACCAAAGTTATTTTTCAGTAACTTTTATTGAACTCACTGGCTCTTAGACCATTATATAACATGTAAACAACATACATATATTATATAATATACACTGGCCCCCAAAAAATCGACCCACCCGTTAATTTTAAGCAAACAAAGTTGTTATCTTAAGTATGCGTTGACATATTTGTATGTTTTTGATTATGCGTTATAAATTAACATCTGAGTACCCACTTGACATTGTTTTTGAGGAATGCAAGTGCTATTCTGGGTATTTGTAACATTTTAAGGGTGCGTTTGCAAATCGGGCGAAATTATGCTGTTTTTCGGTACATTTTGTGACAAAACTAAACCAAATCAAACATAGCTAATTGCTACCACGTATAGAATGGTTCTTCATCTTCAAATGGTGGTGACTTTTTTGTTGAAAATAATAGTTTTTTATATTGTAAATACGATCTTCCCTAGCCATTTTCTACAAAATTAACGATACCGGCTCATGTTTAGTTACATTTTTGTTCTATTATCAACATATATTAAGATTTCTAAAAATACTATAAGGCCAGACATATTCAATAAAAAATAGTGGTGTTTACTTTTTATCAAAATGTCACAAATAGTCGTAAAAAAAATAAAAACTGATGCTTATTTTTTCACATATTTTGCTAATACGGATGAATCATAATGGATTGCATGCAATAGGGTTATTTTATTTTGGTGCCTGTTTTGATTTATTGTACAAAAATTTCGATGAAACCTCAGTCCGCGCTCGGTCGCCGTCATTAGTGGATACTGTATCGCCTGCCTGATTGCAGCAGCCGAAAAAGATCGCTGTACATACACAAAACATTCGAATTTGATACATAGGTACTTGACAAGGCAAAATAATATTATTATTTTATAATCACACATTCGCTGAAAGTCAGTGGGATTTATATATATAATAATTATATAAATGCCTATTCGTCTTGGACTTTATGGAGTGATCTGAAAGTGTTCATCGGTGACTGCTACTGGAACTCCTAGTCGAGTAGAACTAGATGTGCCGAGTTTGGGCTCGTTTTGTTAGTTATGATGAGACTTTAACTCCGTACTTGATGGAGAGACCTGATGGTGTACTTCGGTGACCATTACTGGAACTCCTGGACGAGTAGAACTAGGTGTGCCAAGTTTGGGCACGTTTGTTAATTATGATGAGACTTTACCTCGGACTTGATGGAGACCTGATGGTGTACTTCGTGACCATTACTGGAACTCTGGACGAGTAGAACTAGGTGTGCCAAGTTTGGGCACGTTTTGTTAGTTATGATGAGACTTTACCTCCGGACTTGATGGAGAGACCTGATGGTGTACTTCGGTGACCATTACTGGAACTCCTGGACGAGTAGAACTAGGTGTGCCAAGTTTGGGCTCGTTTTGTTAGTTATGACGAGACTTTACCTCCGGACTTGATGGAGAGACCTGATGGTGTACTTCGGTGACCATTACTGGAACTCCTGGTCGAGTACAACTAGGTGTGCCAAGTTTGGGCTCGTTTTGTTAGTTATGATGAGACTTTATCTCCGGACTTGATGGAAAGACCTAATGGTGTACTTCGGTGACCATTACTGGAACTCCTGGTCGAGTACAACTAGGTGTGCCAAGTTTGGGCTCGTTTTGTTAGTTATGATGAGACTTTATCTCCGGACTTGATGGAAAGACCTAATGGTGTACTTCGGTGACCATTACTGGAACTCCTGGACGAGTAGAACTAGGTGTGTCTGTCACTCCATCAAGTCCGGGGTAAGTTCTTATCATAACTAACAAAACGAGCCCAAACTCGGCACACCTAGTTCTACTGTCCAGGAATTCCAGCAGTAGTCACCGAAGTACACCATCAAGTCTCCATCAAGCCTGGACGTTAGGTCTCATAATAACTAACAAAACGAGCCCAAACTCGGCACACCAAGTTCTACTGTCCAGGAATTCCAGCAGTAGTCACCGAAGTACACCATCAGGTCACCTATCAAGTCCGGACGTTAGGTCTCATAATAACTAACAAAACGAGCCCAAACTCGGCACACCTAGTTCTACTCGTCCAGGAATTCCAGCAGTTGTCACCGAAGTACACCATCAGGTCACTCTATCAAGTCCGGAGGTAAGCTCTTATCATGACTAACAAAACGAGCCCAAACTCGGCACACCAAGTTCTACTCGTCCAGGAATTCCAGCAGTAGTCACCGAAGTACACCATCAAGTCTCCATCAAGCCTGGACGTTAGGTCTCATAATAACTAACAAAACGAGCCCAAACTCGGCACACCAAGTTCTACTCGTCCAGGAATTCCAGCAGTAGTCACCGAAGTACACCATCAGGTCACTCTATCAAGTCCGGAGGTAAGCTCTCATCATGACTAAAAAAACGAGCCCAAACTCGGCACACCTAGTACTACTCGTCGAGGAGTTCCAGTAGCTGTCACCAAAGTATACCTTCAAGTCACTTCACCAAGTCCGAAGCTAAAGTCTTATCATAACTAACAAAACCAGCCCAAAGTCCACTGCGAAATGTGGCAAGTAGATTAAATTTGAGTCGTATGCAGTGCGTAGAGTTTAATAAACGATACTTAGAGACGGGAGAATACCGCCGGAGACCAGGTTCTGGAAGAGGACGTCTCACAAACCCGACGGATGACCGTTTTATTGCCTTGACTTCTTTGCGAAATCGGCATCTTTCTGCTGTTGATGTTCAGGGTAGGCTGAGGGAAACTCGTGGAGTGCCTGTAAGTGAGAATACGGTGAGAAGAAGACTTCGGGAGCAAAATCTGACACCACACAAGCCAGCGACGGGACGAAAACTCACTGCATCTCATCGGCAAGCAAGGTTAGAATTTGCTAGGCAACACGTGTAATGGAATCTTGGTCAATGGGAGACAGTTCTCTTCAGCGATGTAAGCCGAATGACCTTTGTAGGCTCTGATGGACGTCGTAACGTTATGCGAAGACCAGGAGAACGTTATGCTCAGTGTTGCATAAGAGAAACAGTCCGGTTTGGTGGAGGCTCTACAATGTTTTGGGGTGGCCTATCTTTCACCGGATGTACTGAGTTAGTTTTCTTTCGCAATCGTGCGGCTAATGCTGTAAGTTACATTTACAGACATTTTGCGACCTCATGTGATGCCTTACGCTGGGTATATTGGGGACAATTTTCAACTCATGCATGATAACGCAAGACCACACGTCGCTAGAATTGTAACTGGATATCTTCAGGAGGTCGGAATTCCAGTTATGCAGTGGCCAGCTAATAGTCCGTACTTTAAATCTCATCGAGCATCTCTGGGACCAGTTAAAAAGAAAAGTTAGAGCCCGAAATCCAGTTCCCGAGACGTTGGATCAACTGGAAGCCGCTTTGACAGAAGAATGGGAACAGACACCCCAATAACACATAAAAAAGCTGATCCGTTCCCTTAATAGGCAGGCGGTGATAAAAGCAAGAGGAGGAAACAATCCATATTAGAGTAAAGTTTACATTTTTTTAAATGTCAAAAAATGTAAATATCGATCTTCACAGTAAAATCGTAAATTTTGTAAAATGTTATGGTTTCAATGTCTCATCACATTTGTATGTAAAATATACCCGTTTCACGCGCCGTTTTTTAGTTTTTTTACAACCCTATAATTGCATTATTACATTATCAAAATAAGAAATATCTATCGATTGTGGTAAAAACGTAGATGGGTCGATTTTTTGGAGGCCAGTGTATAACATGCTTACGATTAAGGCTGGGTGTTCCTGTTTTTGTCCGTTTTAAAATTGGTTTTTGATAGCCAAATTATTATATTTAGAATCAGAAAAAAAAATATTTTAGATACATTCTTTCTCCTTACGATGCACCCGGTCAATACACGTGTATCGTGTACAATTTTCTCGATAGAAAAAATTACCGAACTACGTTCGATTTGCAGTTTTTTTACAAGCCAAATTTCATTTTAAACAGGTACAAATACTTCCTTTTTTCTATAAAAAATATAAATTTTTGGGTAATTCAGTTTGGAATCGATTCCACTTGATCGTTTTTTTTTCATTACATTTATTAAAAAAAATATCGATTATTCAAGTGATTTTCGATCCGCGCGTCGCTTGCCAGTGTCCCGCGGGACGTTGCCGAGGTAAGACCTGTGCCAAACTTCTGCGCGCGCGCTTCTCTTCTGCTACGTAAATAATATTTAGGAAATAAGATAAATTGTAAATAACTATAGTTTTGTGGAACTTATATAGACACTATAGTTAAGCTTTTGTTTGTGTGTTTATTTCTTATTGTGTAAATATTTGTTTATAACTTTAAAACAATATTTTTATGATTATTTGCGGTAGTAAAATTTTGCGCTCCTCTTTTTCCATGGTCCATGGCCAGCAGTGGAAGGAAACTGTGAAGAGAGCGAGGGGGTAATTTTATTATTTAATAAAATATTTTTGTGCGTAAAAAAAGTCATCAGACATCAACATCAAACATTTTAATAAACAAAAGTTGCATAAACAAGTTCAATGGTTAAAACTGTAATATATAACAAAACCAAAGAAGTTTACTGAAAAGAAAAAAAATCAAATATTATAATATGTCACTTCCAAAACTAAATAAAGCAAATGTAACGACACTCCGTATGTTAAAATCCAATATCTATATGTTAAAATCAAATAACCACTATGTAGAAAGAAATAAGGACATAGAAACCCTCGAAATTTCATAAAGAAAAGAAATATATAACATAATTATATCGATATACTCAATAGGAGCCTCTAATAAATAAATAAAAAAACAATCAGCCATTTTTGTTGAAAACAACTTCGTCATAATGTTCACGATATATCGAAATTATAACATAATACGTAATTTTCGCACATTGGCCATTGTGGAATATGAAAATTTGTATTTTTTTACACGATTTATTTTATAAAGCAAATTTTATAAAGTGTATAAAATTGTTACGAGACAAAATATCAGCAAATAACTTTTAAAAACATTGTAATTACTTACCTTTGATATTAAAAATTAACAACAAACCAACTTAATTTTTTAAAATTTGAAGTTGCCTCTTTCACTCACGCGGTGAAGGAAATAGACTGAAGTATATGAAGAAAACTGGACGCGTAGGTAAAGGCGGAAACTCGTAAATTGAAGTACATTCTCTTAATTATTTTATAATTAAGAGAATGTACTTCATATTACGAGAGTTACGAGAATAATTAATTTCGTTACTAAATTAAGCTTCTCTAAAGCTTAATTTAGTAACGAAATTAATTCTAATAATTTTTTTTAAATTTTAGTTGTATAATTCTTATAAATAACATTTAAAAAAGAATTGTTCTGAGCACTCTTATCTATAGTTCTGAGCAAAGAGAATATATCACTACGTTTAAGAGGCGGGACTTCCTAAGAAAAAGTAAATGTATGACATTGCACCAAGCTACTCTACCAACATCAAGACATGACATTTAATTTTTGACAAACAGTGCTACAACATAGGCGAATTATAATAGTGCTGTAAATGTCTATCCTCGAATAATTTTATCGATATAACTTTTATCGATATATTGTTTATCGATATTTTTTAATAAAAATTAGATCCCTGTACTGAATAATTTATGAGAAATATTTTTTTTAACGTGGGGATTGAGTAAAAATGCCCATGAGGATAAAAAATCAATGTATTTCACACGCAGCAATTTGTAATTATATCTCTACAATTATTAGGTACAAAAATATGTATAAAGAAAATATAAAATAAAAAACGCATTATTATACTAATAATTAATTAAGTAAAAAATAAATGACGACTCCGTAGCGCAGTGGCTAAGCGTTTGGCTGCGGCATTGCAGGACCGAGGCTTCGTTCCCGCACTGAACAAGTGCTTTTTAAAGGGTATAAATATTGGGTTTTTTAACACTGATTGGATTAAATTCCTTTTAAGTGTAACAAATACAACAAATACTGTGTACATATTACTCGCAGAGATTGTTTACTAATTGTCGCTTTCAAAATGAGTGCTCATTATAGCTAATGTTTGTAGATGAATCTATAAAAAAAATTATTTATAACCAGGTAATTACGAATAACTTTGAGTTTAGTTATATAATCGCATTCTTACCAAAATGTGACGACTTTAGAGGGATATTTTCTTTTGCTACATGTAAATGAAACCTAATTAACATACACATAATAGTGGAAGTTTAAATTAAGTCCACTGATGAAATAACAGTTCGTTTTAGTTGGGTTCAAAATCCTCGGATTTGCAATGTTTGCCACAAATATGTTTTAACATGTGAATCTTTTCAATTGGTACATGTGCCAGCTATTTCACCCATTGCTTGCATCTGAAAAAATAATATAAATAAAATCACATTTTTATTGAACAAATAGAATGTTAGCAGTCACAATTCATAATGTAGTTAGTAAGTATAGTTCGTTTCGGATTGCCATCCCATCGAACTATCAGATTTAGGAAATAGTGTGTTTGTATTTGTGCACACAATCGTACACTATAAAAACCTGTCCTACATAGATGGCTAGTCCATAAATGTACTCGCGTTAAATATCATATTACAATTAAAATTGAAATCACCACAAACCTTTCATCATCTAAGGGAAATATTGCTACGAATAGCCTTTTCTTGTTATTATTTTTTCCGCTTCTTGCACCATTTAATTGGCAAGTTTTATAATGTATATTTATTTTTTTAACAATTCTGTAAATGAACAACGGCTTCTATAACAAAATTTAAAGCAATCTTAATCAATAAAATTATACAAATGTAATTGTTTGATTTGACATTTGAATCTATTTGATTTGATTTTGAAAAGCAGAAAGAAGAGATAACCGTCATTAAAATTTGACCAATCTCATACGTATAATTTTTACTATGGAAATTGCACCAGCCTGGTTCTGAGTAAACTCTTTGGCGGGGTCTACAAATTAGTCACCGGGGAGACCTATGTGGTCCAGCAGGACTGACAGATTACGGAAAGATCAAAACGCTCCGCTCTGCTTAATTTTTTTTTTTAAAGGAACTTGCACTATCTTTCCCCTGTGATCTGATTTAAGCCAATTTATAACTTAGTTGTATATGTTATGGAGACCAAGTGATAGGGCACTATTTATAATGCCCGGGCATTACAAATAGTACTGACTAATACTGATTTAAACTTCATTATTTATCACATTATCTTGTCATTAAGAATATTGCTACGTAACTGTTGGGCAATTTGATGTAACCTAATCTAACCAAACCTAACCATTCTAATCATACGATAATCGTATGATTAGAAATAATTATTCATACGACAATCGTATAAATAAAAAATACTTATTCGTCCGCTAATTTTTAAAATTATATTATATTAATTTTATATATATATATATATATATATATATATATATATATATATATATATATATATATATATATATATATATATATATATATATGTATATATATATATATATATATATATATATATATATATATAATATGTATATAAATATTCACACATATTTATATTTTATTTTATATCATTATAATTAACGCGGCTTTAGGGTATTTTTGGATTTTTTATAGGACAAAGGGTCTTCGGAAAGGGCAGAACTACCTCTGCCTGTCCAGCTAGTATTTTATAAAGACTAAATTACTTAAACGAGAATAACAGTCTTTCCGCGAAAAGGCTGCCAACCAACAAATCTACAATCAAATCCCCACATACCATACCATTAAAGGCTTAGTACATTTTTTATAGAATAAGGCACACAGTCCACCTAGGTAAGTGCTGGTATGCTATGGACCATAGACATCTACATCCTTCTCGATTAAGAAACAAAATGCAGATGCGTTGTCACCCCTAACAATTATTATAGAATGTTTCGTTTCCAGTAAAAAGGGTCTCCGATTCTCTACACTCACCATACAAAACACAGCACCATTAAAATGCTATTTTAATAAGCTGCTGTTATTCTGTGAGAGCGTGGTCCTTCCCTGGCACATCCAGCCACATAGACGTGACTCTAGAGTTCACTCATCCTCAACTATCCATCCATCCATCCATCCAGGTCGTAACTCTATTTAGTTTCGTACAACTCACTTACGACGGAACGCCGCATTTACTACAGACCTTTCTTCCCCATCACCAAGCACATTATAAAATATTGCACGCCTCATAACGCGAAGTATTATAGGTGTGTTCTACTCTCTACACGTCAAGGTCAAGCAATTTTGTGTTCTTAAAATGCCTCTATCATAACCATATTGCACTTTTACGATAATAAGAGTAGCCGTATATCAAGAAACCACTAATTAATCCATCTTATATTTTCTAAAAAATCATTTTATATTGCTACTTTGAAAAAATAAACGGTTTGAAAAAAAAATTACGTGGACGTCCGGATGTTGATTTTATGTGGTCACGATAACTCGCGAAAAATTGACGTATCGAGACCGGGTTTTTTTTTATTAACTTCAGTATTCCATCAACTGGTTTCCTATTTCATATCTATAGCCTAGTATGCGTAGTTTGTAAATAAAATGAATTTCGACTTTTATAAGTTTTCATGCTATTAAAAATTTAAATCCGCTATCATATTTTTTTTAGCATTTGATAGACAAAGGGCAAATGTACCATATAAATATATCGATATATAAATACTGGGTGTTACAAAACTACCCGTAAAGCCGAAAGGAGGTTAAATGGGGCCTTATAACGAGTCCATTTACAATATTTAAGAACTGTAGTATAACCGCTGTATACCCCAAAAAAATAAAAAAAATATTAATATTTTCACTGATTTGCAAACCCTACTTCAGTAAAATTAAAGAGTAAACTATGCAGAATGTACCTACATTACTACCTTATTCGCGGAACGACAAAATATTTTAAAAGACCTCACCTAACGAAACAACCTAAACGAACACTTACTTTTTCATAATAAACGTCAAATTTACAGAAACGGCTCAAAGTGTGCTCCGCCTTGCTCAAACACAACTCAAACACAAAACACAACCTCGCTCGTCGGGATATGGCTTGTGTGGCATTTCGCACCATCGTCGGTGTTATTGATGCGAAAACCGATCTAACACGCTGTTCCATCTCGGCAACCGTTGGGCAATCGGAGAAATACACTCTGTCCTTCACATAACCCAACAAAAAGAAGTCCAAGGGTGTGAGGTCCGGAGAACGAGCAGGCCATAGCACCGGTCCCCCGCGGCCGATCCATCCTCGCGGAAAGCGAACGTTAAGATGTTCTCGTACGTTGCGAGCGAAATGTGCCGGAGCTCCATCATGCTGAAACACCATGTTTCTTTGGTTCTCAAAGTAATCCCAGTCAGCCACATGAAAGTCGTTAATCGCCTCTTCGAATTTCGTTTGTAAAAACGTTAGATAGTTGCTACCGCTCAGACGTGATGGAATAATGACATGCCCGTCATAAAGGCCAGCCCACACATTCAGCCGCCACTGGTGTTGGAATCTGCCCTGCATGTGGATTCACGCGAGCCCAAACGTGATCGTTATGCATATTTGAAAGTCCTGACCTCGTGAATGTTGCCCCGTCAAAGTTGTCGAAAGAACATAGTTTACGTAATTAGGGTTTTCCTCTAACTGCCTGAGGTACCACTCGCAGAAGTTCCTCCTGGGTGCAAAATCGGAGGGTATCAGCTGCTGTGTACGGCGATAGTGATAAGGGTGACGATTGTCGTCACGAAGAATTCGCCAAACTGCAACATGGTTTATACCGAATCTTATTCCGGCTCGCCTTGTACTTGTGGTCGGCTCTTCTTAAAAATGCTCTAACACTAATTCAGCCTGCCAGGCGTTGACTGTGCTTGGACGTCCACTTCCAGTAGACCGATGAAAAGAGCCGGTGGAATGTAGTCGTCTTGACATGTTCAGAAAACACTGTTACGAAGGCAGCCGTCGCTGTTCAGTGGGGGTTAAATTGCTATCTTCATGGCCTACGCATAACATCATATCGTAATATTCCAAATTAGAAAGCATCGTTATTTTGCAAAAAATGTTGGAAAAAAACTCGAAACAGTTGTAGGATATCGATTAGAAGATTTGAAATTGACAACATTTTTTTTCCAACTTGACATTTTTTGAAGCCAGTAACTTGAGTATAATGACATCCTTGTATTGAGGTAGCAAACATTTATGAATGAAAAATAGAAAAACTATTAAAGTAGACAATTATTAGGTTAAATAGGTACGTAGGCCTTTCTGTTAATAATCTGGTTCTAGGGTTCTTCTATCTGTTACTAGGGTTGACAAAATTTTTGGCTTTGATAATTAATTATATTTTTACGGGGTATTTTGTAATATGTTGTATATCTATATCGACTTTATACTTTGTGTAATCGATTTATTTTGGTAAACATTATTAATTTTTTCCCTGTAGGTAACACTACCTGTTAAAATAATAGAGCGCTAAATTTAATACACGTAAATATTATACTTTAAAAGCCCGGAATACAATTTACTTTTTTCATCAAAACTAAATGAAACGCTAATGAGGCGTGCAATTTTGGATTTTCTACCGACTTCAAAAAGGAGGAGGTACTCAATTCGACGTGTATATTTTTTTTATGTATGACCACGCATAACTTTTTACAGAGTAGTCCGATTTTGATAATTCTTTTTTATTGGATAGGGTATACCTCGAAATTGGTCCCATATAAATTTGATCAAGGTCTGACCAATAGCTTTTGAGTTATCTTTAATAATATGTATTGAACTCGGTTGTACAAAATTTTTAATTTTAAATTATAATATATACGTTCAACATTTATCCAAACTATTTTTAATTTATAATACTTTTATTTCTAAGTTACACAATTTTATTTTAGGGTACTTAATTATATCTTAGTTTGTATGGTCATTCGTTTTGTTTTTATAATATTATAGATATTTGATATCTGCAATAAAGTATGATTGTTAGTTCTAAAACTTTTTTCTTTTTATATCATTTTTTTTTTCTTTTATAGGACTGAGGGACTAGACACAATGAATACGGGTGAAGATGAGCCATCATCTAGTTTAAACGGAAGATTGAGACCACGAAAGTCCAACAATGCCAGTTCCCAAACGTTTAAAGTTTTGCGTAATGCAGACGGTAAATCTTTCTCATATAAACCTAAACGAACCGGCACACCCTCCAAAGTGTCGCCAAACAAATCGGATGATCTCGTTAACAAGTCTGATAACACGCCAGTTCTGCAACTTCTTTGCCCATATTGTGATAAAAAATTCACATCTAGACAGACTGCATCCAAGCATGCTCAGCGTATTCACTTGTCGCCTTTAAAACAAGATTTTGTTATTAATTGCCTTTTCTGTAACCATGCAGAATCAGAATCGAATGATATCATTCGGCACATGGTGGATAGTCATCCTAATCAGTACTTCGCTTGCCTTGATTGTCACACCCGTTTTTCGTCCACATCGGATCTGGCTGAACACAAGCTTAATGTTTGTGAAAAGCAAAAGCTACCATATCGAAGTAAACTTCGGCAGAAATCATCAGACATCAAAAAGAACCAAAATACACTTTGTGTCGATGGAAAGGATAATTTTCGGAATGAGAAAGAGTTTTCCGGCGGACATGGCTTTAACGGTATTGTTATCTCTTGTGAGCTTAAACCAGCTCACGTGCATGATGATGCCGACATTGAAGATAATATAACAACAAATTTAATTTTGCCTTCAGGCAAGGGAATTGGTAATAACGCAGTAATTGAGAAGAACGCGGTTATAGTATTAGATGATATACAGTGGAATAAACGTATACCATCAAATTTTTCATTCCACAATACAGATGCTGATCAAATTTTATCTAGGCTGGGTGTGGTACACAGATCCCCCAGGACTGGAGAATCTACTAAAAAAGATTGGCTTAAAACTGCTGAAGATGCAACACAAAAATTTGAGAAGTGTTTTGACACAAGTTTTTATACAAAAGTTGCCAGTAATGTACAAGAAAATTTGTCAAAATATCTTGATGGATCGTTTAATGCTAATCCTGATCGTGATACCACCATAAAAACAAGAAAAACTAAAAACTGTGTGGCTATTAATTCAGTAGAAGGATTTCCAATTCTTCTAGCTTGTGAACAGTACTCACGAAATTTATTTGATAGTTACATGCCGCGGGCTGTTGCACCCAAACACAAATGGAAGTGGGACAGTCCAGAAAACGATAGATCTATAATCAATCCTGATCAAATGGAACGTGATTCTCATTTAAATAATTGTATAATAACATTGGTGTCTAGCTTAGATATCTGGACCCAATTAAGTATGAGACGAAAATTTGAAGATAAGTTTAATAGCTTACCTTTAGGGAAAAAGACTGAAAAACAAAATACTATCAGTAAGGAGTTAAAAGAAATACTAGAAAGTAGAGATATACCAACATCATCTTCACAAGTTGCAAAACACACCAGTAAAGCTGTCACTTCAAGCGAAGGACTTGATTTTCCCGCTTTATTAGGACTAACACCGGCAACTCCTTCATATGATTTGCAACCAGCGGTGCTAAGTGGCGAATGGGTGAGGCCCCGTTGCTATGTTTGCTGTGCTTGTGGTGCTCAGACGCATGATTCCCGAGCTTTATCTTCACATATTTCTACACAACATCCTAATGCATATGTACAACATTATGAAATTGTAGGAGAACCTTTACTAAATGCTGATATACATAAACATTTGTACTTGCCTCCAAGCCAAAACCTTAATAGAACTCGACCACTAAGGGGGTTTAGAGAGTGCACAAAATGCAAAAAGTCAGTTACCCTAGAAGAATTACACCAACATATGCTAGATTGCGCGGGAGACACTCCGACTGTACGGAGAAAATGCCGCTACCGACCCTTCGGCGTTCGCAAACGTCGTCCACGTCTTCCGGACAATAGAATTCGAAAAAAAATGCGTAAAGATATAAGGACAGGACAAGCAAATGACAAAAATCATATGAGGTCTCGACCAAAAATAAGATCTGAAGTTGGCGATGGTAAGTTTTAAATAAGAAATAAGCTTTCCATTTTAAATAACTGTTTAACTCACTTTTTTGTGACAATAAACTTCTTTGGATGTTGTGGGTCCTATCAATGAGTAATGCAATGTATTTTCCGTCATACTATTTAATTAATGCAAATATATCTTTTTACATTTCTCATTATTTAATTGCGTAAAAAATACTAAAGAAAAATTACATATTATTCTAAGACCGCCATAAATAAATATTAATGACACTTAAGGCTGATTTTTCAATCGTCAGATAAAAATTATATAACTTTATATGGATACATAACCTGAATATAAAAGGAAAACAATTGCACTGATTTATTCACACAATTATAATTATGATTTGTTTATGTTTTATTTTAGCCGTATAACTTTACTTTGACGTATGAAAAATTTGCCCTTATTCTCTTTGTTTTGTATATAATATATTTAGTAGTAATTAAACAATGGAAAGCCATAAAAATGTCAATTTAAGCCATAAAAAAGCCATAAAAACACAAATAACACCACGAACTAGTAATTGATTTTTTCTTTGCATAAAACTGAAGGAACCAAAACGCAGAGGACCCATGGAAAGATGAAAATTAAAATATACTTAATCATAAAAATGATACTTATTTGCTTTGATCGTATTAACGAACATTACCATTAGGTCTCACAGTGAGCTTCAAACGCCCAGGATACAGAAAACTTAATCATAAACAATACTCGAGGGACGAATGCCACTATGCGTTTATTATAGTGAACGCACAGTTGAAGTAACTTGTTAGCCATTTTACGCAATGTATAGTGCGACAAATTAACACAAATGTCAAACTAGTATCGGATAAAGGTTGTGTTTGTTTTGTTGTCTCAGTGATATGAATTGAAATCGTGTCATATTTCTTCCAATTTGTTCTGTTTGAAAAATTACGATGTATTACAGTAGCGAACACTGACTTCTATTATATACAAGTATGCTGGACTGGCTATACACCGTGACATAATGAGGCGATTTGATTTTCGCCATTTTGGCGCTGATAGCAAAAGTGAGCTTCCACGGAACTAATAATATTGAGTTAGGACAGTGTGACAAAATAAATATATCGATAAAAATTTATGTATCATTTTAAAATAATGTCATACAATAAATAAATGTATCAATTAATACATGAGTCTTAGACACACGCTTTATACCTCATATAAAACAAAAATCGATGCTGCGTTAGTTTATCCTACGTTTTTCTTCGTAACTATGGAACGGGTTTTGTTCCGGGTTTCACCATTAGGTATATAAGGTTCATTCGAAAGTTTTAAAAAGGTCCAATGAGTAGGTAAAACTGGAGTCGGTGGCATTTAGTCCTCTTAATAGAGAAAATCAATAAGCTGCCAAAATATTATGCCTATTTCAACAATATAGGTACAATTACAATTTTACCAACTTTAAATTACATTAAAGAATACCATACCATAAATCATTGGCGTCATAATCAATTAGATTTTTTATACTTTTTAGTCACAGTTTTAGTGCAGAGTCAGTTGAGAACCTGTAAATTAATACATATTTGATAATTATCTGTTGTCAGCGACTTTCATTGTTGTAAACAGATATAGGTAGAAAAAAACATTGATAAGTATTATCGACAAGGAACTGGTCGACCCTATTGAATTTTATTGTTTATCAAAAAAAGGGTAATTTAAAGCCAAACATGTTAGTAATAATTACATTTAAAAAGATAAGTGACAGATTTTCAAGCGCCCATATTATCAAATAGTTTTAATTTTTTAATATAAACTGTAAATCCCCTTACTTGAGGAATGTTACCACACTTCCCTTCTGGTAAGAATTTTACATTATGATTGTTACTAAAATACTTTTGATTTTATTACTAACATGAAACATAACCCAACTACATAACACACACTCTTTTTCTCGTTTAATACTCTAAAATACTCTTAGACATTTTGAACAAAACAACGGCCAAATTATGTCAAATTTAGTTCCCGCTGCAGTCAATGGCGGCGCTTCAAATCGTTTTGTAGGTTATAGCTAGTCCAGCGTACTAGTATATATATATATGGAGGTCAGTGTTAGCGAAGAATTCGATAAATTTCGTAACAGAGGACTGTTACTTATAGGCCGTTGTCTATTCATCCTAGGCCTTATTCTTAAATTCTATATTTTGAGCGTATGTACGCTTATCTTCAATAATAGGCCACTCCTCCACTAAAGGTACAATTAGTTTTCTTTGCGAACTAGTAAACGATAACTTCTTTGAATTGAAAGGATACCTACAACACGCGTTATTATTTTCATTACTTGAATATCTAACAAACATAAAAATAAGATATAATACTTACTCTATATTGGGTGATTTTGCTCTATAACGCCGAGGAACTATTTTATAATAAGAGGCAAGAATTTTTTTTGTAGATATTGACTATAATTTATAGCTGAATTATTTGTTTATCTGTCACTCAACTCAAGCGAAGTCGCATCACAACGTTAACCAATCACGGCGCCCCAACCAATTCCATTGCGTAAGCACAACGAGTCCTTTCAGTATGTTCATGAAATAAATAGCTTGCCATAACGAACGCACTGAGAAACATCTTATGATAAACATCTTGATGCCGTTTCCTTATTTAGTAATGTTTGTGAATATGTGTGTTATTACTAAATGAGAAACACATACATACATACATACACACACAAACACTTATATATTAATAAACACCTAATCTTTTTAAAAATATTTGCGAAAACTATCCTAAAAATCCTGAGTTCATTCTACTAAAAATATTATTATAATATACTGAGGAAGCTAGTTAAGGGTTAATATTGTTTAACGGACTTATTTTTTTTTGTTGTTTTAATTATATTCATACTGATAATACGGTTCAGTAACAATATGTATATATGTTTGTATTTTGTTCCAGCTGAGACTATACGCAAAATGTTAGCTGATCTACCAGCTAAGCGTCATCGAGTTATGGTCAATCCATTGAATTCATTGCCACGTAAAAAACTTGATGGAAAAAGAAATAAATTAATCATGAAAAAACTTTCCTCAGGTGATCGAAAAACAAGGAATACTCGTGGAGAATCGCCCAGTTCAGAAAGTAGTAAAGCTTTTTCCAATATTAAGCATAACCAATGCGCTTTAAATAATGATGAAGAGGACGACGAAGATGATAATTTACCCTTACGACCTAAAACCAATAGCATCGAAAATAAAATCTCACGCCAGAAAAAATCTTTAAACAAAAAAGCAATTATGAATCGGTCTAAAAGTAAACCAATTAAGGAAATGAAGATAATTATTGAAAAATCTAATGACATTTCTGTCGACTGCACAGAGAGTAACCAACCTGAGCAATTGTCAAGTGATAATACTCCGAAAAGGATAGATGTAAACGTAGGTCCGTGTAACATCAGGGAACATTCAAGCCAAGGAGGATCTAATAACAGAGATGATCAGCAACCAGGTTGCAATCAACCGAATGGAAATTTAAATAATTCTACTGCTCCAACTCAAAATGTTCCTCTTAAACATTCAATTGCTCGTTTGACTGCTGATTCTGAGACTCATGATAAATCGGTACAATTTCATCGTCTTTTTCTTGTTCAACAAGAATGCAATAATATAGATCACCATTTACCTTCAGACCGTCGTATGCCTTTTGAAAACGAAGCAATGGTTACTAAGCTTGATAAACCGCCTTTACACTTCAATCAAAAAAATATGTTGGAGCATGAAAATCCTCGAAGAAACAAATTAAGTAAGCCTCGTAAAGGATTGAATGATTGCATTGCAATGTTAAAAAATAAGTTAACGCCAGCAAATGACAGTGACGTACCTGGACATGTTTCTGTTCAATGTGGCAGTGATGACCCGATTGAGCCAGAACCAATAATAATGGAGAAACATTCAACTTCCGTAATATTGTCACAAGTTCCGATGCAGAGCAGTGCATTAGAACAAGTAAATGTTGAACAATTAAAATCTCGTGAATCTGATTGCGATGTAACATCTCGAGAGATTATTACTACAAGTGATGAAAATAACGAGGAATTAACATTTAGTAAACGCACTCCGGAGTCGGAACAAACATGTGAAGGTAAAGACATAGAGATAAACGAACAAGACGATACAGTTTCGATATGTGTATCGACTACACAGATTCATATGCCACTAGAAAATGAAAGTGCACATAATTTTGTACCTTTAGTACCACCAAGAAATACAGTTATTAGAAAATCTCCAAAAATGTCAGTTAATTCTGCTGCTTACGAAGAGGAACCAAAAATCAAGTATAAAGATTCTCCTGCCGAGGCAACGGACGGTGTTAAGAAAAATTGTAATACACAAAGCGTCAATGATGTCAATTTACTGTGCGAATTATCACCAAAAGTATTGCCAGTCGTTGCCTTCGAATGTAGTAATACACAACCACGTCCAATGAACGCTCAAGTTCAAAATGATTTAACCAACAATAATAATTTACTTGAATTGACTTCTTTAAATACCTATTCCTCGGGTTTAAATTCTCATGTGAAGCTAAATAACCAGGAAAATGAATGTTTTTCATCGAAAGAAGTAAATTATCAACAAAATCATGGTATATCTCGTCAAATTAGTCAGGAATATTCTCCTACTGACTTTCAAGATATTCCAATCGCAATTCCTCCTGCTCATGCTAGTACGAACGTAGAGTCAATTATATCGACACCTTTGGATTTATCTGGAAAAAGGAATCATATAGATGATTCAGAAAATCCTTCTAATGAGGAAATTTCTTTTATTATAAATGCTTACGAAAGTTATGAGACATTAGATCTATCTAACAAAAATGTATGTATTGCTGAATCTCTTAAAGGCCATGTTATTTCGGAGATGGATCCGCCTACGGATGTTATTGTGGACTTAAGCATTAAACCAGCACCCCAATGTTCTCAAGCGATACCCGCAAATTTGCGTACAAAACGTGCAGTTATTAATGCCACTCCATCATCATCAGATTTATCATACGAAAATGTTCCTACAGATTTATCGGTTAAGAAAGTAGGAAGAACTACTTCCGTTGACTTAATTCAAAAGCGATCTGAAACTAATTTCGTTCATGATTTATCTAATCACAAATCGAAGCAAAGGGAAGTATTTCAAGATTGTTTCACTGAAACTGAATTTGACAATAAAGATATGCCGACTGATTTATCCGGTAAAACTTTAAATGACAAATCTTCAGTAATAGACGTTTCTTCACGGGAAATTGAAGCGAAAACAAAAAGTCGAAAAGGTGTTGCTCAAATAGGCCTAACACAAAAATCTACTCAGATTATAAACAATGCTCGTGAAAATATTGCAACGGAACGGATATTAGATGTTACTCCACCTCTTATTGAGAATATTTGTGATGGTAATGAAATAAAAATACTAGAAAATCCACCTACACATTGTTTACCATTATTGAATGATAACGAGACTATTAACCCTTTAAAACGGCATTTTCAAATGACCCCAAATACGTATAACAGTTCGGACTCCAAAAACGTAATCATTATAGAGGAAACAGACCACGGTGACAGCATAATAGCCACTGAAACAGTGTTAAATAAGTCTTTGGTTGATGAAGTTGTGGTAACACAAGAAGCGTTATTTAATGAAATTGAAAGACCTATTTTAAGTGTTGCAGTTTGTACTATCGGTAACACAGTACCTCTCTATACTTTAATAAATCGCAACATCGCTACACAGGTTCCTGTTAATAAACTGGAAAGTACTACCCCAGTGTATACTTTGGCCAATGCTTGCATATCTGTGACTAAAACTGATACTTCTAGTTCGGCAACTTTGACAAATGCTTTGTTAAGCATTCCTGGAACAGAAATAGCTAGTATAAAGCCTGTTTATACGTTAGCAGGCACTACAGTTGATGCATCAGTTAATTACGGTAGTGTTTCTTTTCCTAATCAGATCAATAGCGGAAGCCCTAGTATAATTGAACATTCACATAATATCCCAAATAATGACTTAACATCTGAGGTGAAAGGTTTTGAGAGTAATTCTACTCAATCCAGTAACATATTAAAAGACACTTATGATCTTACTAAAGAAGAAATAATTGATTGTGATTTGGAGACACAAGGAGATGAAGAGGACACTGAAACAGCAAGGAAAATTGCGATGTTGCCCAGAGAATTAGTAGAAATTTTAGGTACCATGCCAGTTGATCATCGAAATCAATTATTAAACGTTCTACCGCACTATGTATCAACTTCAGTTGCAGCAACGGATACACAATCGCATTTAAAAAACAGTTCAAGATCAGAATCCGTAGGAACACCATCATCATTGATGCAAGACAACTTAACAATAGAGCAGAACCATAATGAAGAAACACCAAAAAAGAAAAACAATGACCAAGTTCCAGTACAGGAACTAAAGAATATTCCTGTTAGTATGGTTGGGTCAACATCAGCTTCTCCAAGCGTTTTATCCGTATCTACACCACAGTCTGTTATTCTTAAAACTCCTACATTTGCAGATGAACATAAATTAAAAAAATCTCATCATGAATATTCACCTTTGAACACTACAGCAACGAATCGTGTTGTAAACCATCAGCCAAAATTAATTCCATTAGAAGATATTCAGAATGCTATCATAGACTTAACGGACGATGAAAATGGGCTTCAAGTTCAAGATGACGTGCAGATTATTGAAGACGACTTAAGTTTAGTAAGTAAAGAATTAAATCTAAATTTAGAAGGTAACTCAAAGTCACCTAAACAAAAGGGTATAAGTGATCAAACTGCAAGCTTAAGGGCAGTGCGTATTAAAACCCCGTCTGAACGAAATATACAAACGGTCCCAGAAAACCCTTTGGAATCGCAAAATTATTATAATACTTCCATTACTGGTCTTTCTGATCAATGTGAGGATAGCAATGACGATAAAAATATTGACATAAAGAAACATGACAATGAAGCCGAGAATAAATCACCAATCACAAATACACCACTCAATATTAATGTGAGTGAAATGAGTACATTTGATCCAAATCAAACACGTGCTTCTGTGTTTACTACGGAAAAAGTTCAGGCTGCTAATTACCAAGAAGTTCTAATTGGAAGTACGTCATCAAAATCTACAATTATTATGTCGCCAAATGCAACTGAAAAAAAATTGAACAAATTTCAAGACAAAATAATTGATGAAGGATATGATATAATTAAAATTAATAGGGAGTCTAAAGATTCATCAGCGAACCTATTTCAGAATGAAGGTGATAAGGAAGTGATTATTTTAGATTTCAACGACACAAACGAATCTCGCACTTGTGATGTTTCTGAAGATACTACACCGCTTACCAAACCCCGATTTTGTTTGGATAATCGTCATTCACCCACAAAAAAGTTTAAGAAAAATACTGATGAGGATTCCGATGATGATGTGTCTTTGGCAGTTATAGTAAAACAAAAGCAGCGTGATCAATCAAAATTATCATCTGTTTATGATAAATCTACGTGTATACCAATTGATCCCACTACTGATAGTAAGAATAGAGAAAAAGAAAAAAGAAACAGAAAGTCTGATCCAAAAAATATTGACAACGAAATGCTACTAAAAACAAACATGGAAAATACGTTAAATAATTCAGATGAATTAATCAGAAATTGTGTAGAAATTGATGGTACGATGCTTCGTAAAAACTGTTTGAATTTAGGTTCAGATGAAGATGATAAGTTGCAGATTGAAGTTATGGACAATATACATAAAAGAAAGACAAGAAAGGGACGACTTGAGAGTTCAGTTACGAAATCAGAGTTAACAGATAAGTCCTCTAAAAACAAATCAAATTCATCAGATGAAATTGACGTTACACCAGAAAACAATAAAACATCTAAACACAGCAATAGTAAAACAAAAAACGTTGAAGTAATTATTAAATCTAAAACTTCTCAAACGTTTCTTTCTAAAAATATGGATCTTGATAGTAATGAAACTGTTGTAAATAATGGCGTTCAAAATAAATGTAATTTTGATAACCTTACAGACACTTTTGAAATAAAGGATGACTGTATAAATTCAAACGAAAACACGGTCAAAGAATATTTACAAAAAACTAATCTAAGTATGTACCCCAGTTCTAGAGCTTACACTAATAGTTCAGTTAAAGAAATAACTCACAAAGAACAGAAAGACATCGATAGTAAAGCATCGTTTGTTGCTCATGAGTGCTGTCAAATTAATTCTTTAATACAACCTAGAATAATCGAGTCAGTCGAATCAATGAATTCAGAATCGGATCTGTCATCGGTTTGTACAAATAATGATAATAGTTGTCTCGATGAACACCATCATGATGCAAGTTATAATGAAATGACCAATAAAGATTTTACAAAGAAAAAAGCTGTTCGTATGAAAAAACATAAAAATATTGATGCTACAGGACCAACTATGTCACAAAAAGTATTGGTTGATAATGAAGAAAGTATTACAACCCCTCTGCGACGAAGTCGCCGCGGTAAATCATTATTTGTGGAAAATAATTTTGCAGATCCTGAAATTTCAAAACAAAGTTGTACTTCTGCTGAACTAAAAACTCCGCTTACTAAAAAGCAGCTTATTTTTTCGAAACTGTTACTAGATGAAGATAATCCTGCGAAACCTATCACTTTGACAGAAAAAGAACCAATTGTAATTATTAAAAATGTTAAGATAAATTCCCATGTAACGTCTTCAGTTTTCCATGGAAATAATAATGATAAGAAATCACAAGAGTCTATTAGTAATGAATCGAAACAAAGTAAAGCTTCTAAAAGAAAAAAATCTCCACAGATAAAACGAAAAACGAAAAAAATTAAATCAACAGATAATCTACGCGTTGAAAATATATGTTTATCATCTGTTAGTAAAAACAATGAAACTGAAGTCAATAGTAAACCAGAAAAAAATAATCATGATAATCAACTTCAATCAAAAAATGAGACCTGTATAGAAAATACTCAAATACTGACTGCACTAAATCAAGATTGTATAGTTCTCAAGCAGAACACAAAAAAAGTGGAATTTGCAGTTAATACAAATTCATGTGATAACCAAGATCTCAATCATGTTGGACACCTCAATACTAATACCAAAACAAATTTTGCTGAAAAACGGAAAATTTGCTGTACACTAACTAGTGCAGACATCATTTCCACATCTAAAAAATCTAAATTCAATAATGAACTTGAAGTTGTATCTAAATCTAGTGAAAAAGAGGACAAACAGGATAATGGTGAAGAAAATTTAAGAAAAAGTAGAGCCAGGAACCCAGTGACAGAATTACGTAATAAAACATGTTATAACTCGCATATTGCCGCTAGGCGAACTAGATCAAAATCGGTTGTTGTTAAATCAAGTACATCATTATATGATCCTTATGATATAGACTTAGAAGAAATGGTTGATAAGACTGAACCTTTTGGAAGAAGATTAACGTCTTCGGGAAAAGTGTTTAATAATTTAGGATTCCTCAGAGATCACGATTTCAAAAAGAGAAACAAAAGTGAGACTTCAGTTGGAGTTAACACAGAGCCGATTAATAATGGAGACAATATTGAACCAGTTCAAATTCAAAATAAAACCGATAACAAATTCAAAGGAAACATGAGCGATTCAGATGATTCTTCTAAAAGTGATATACCCTTGCAGAAATACGTAGACGAAAAAGAAAAAAAGAATTTAGAGTCAAATCTTAATGATAAAATTCCAGAAGCAGGATCTGCTAGTGGGAACAATGAAGTAACAAAAATCTGTGAAAAGGATATGACTTTAAAAGATACAAAAAAGAACGATGGAATGGGCAATACAGAGCAAGAGTCTGAACAAAATTTAAGGTCAGAACAGTTTATGGAAAGTTTCGGTTTCTTTTCTGAAAGAAAACCTAGAAAATCGAATTTACTGGCTACGAAAAAAATTTCTGAAACATTCCACATAATAGCAAATGAATCTGATGACGTGAACTCAGACTCTAAAGAGCGAACAAATAAAAAGTCAACACAAACTGAATCCAAAAATTCAAATGAAGATGAAAGTAGTAGAGATTCATCACAGTCTACAACAAAAAAAGCTACAAAAGGTTGTAAAAATACGATTTGCACGAAACCCATTCCAAAACATTGTCTTATTTGCCAAAAAGAATTTAGACGTCCCGATAATTATCTGAGGCATCAAATGACGTTACTTCATATTTCTAAGTTATCAGAAATTGAAATGAAAGTAAAAACAACGCCTGTTTATGAAGATATTAATTACCTTATAGCATATAAGCAGCGAATCGATCGCCTGCGAAACTTAACTGAAAAGATAAACCGTAACAAAGACTCTAAGTCAACGTCTGAGGTGACTTTGCCAACTATAAATGACATTCTGGTCGACGTTTATAGAATAGAACAGCAATTATCGCATCGAAATCTTAGCCGAGATGAAGCTCTATTTCTAGATTGTTGTGAACTCTTAAAAGAGTCTCATAAACCTGAAATACCAAACACCGATCAAGTTGTAACAAGTGATGTAAATAACATTTTAACATCACAGGTTACTGTTAATGAGATTAGTGGTTTAGAAAAAAGCGATGAAAAGTATGACACCAGAAGCGATGGTGATGTAGATTCAATAACAGCCAAAAATATTTTGGAAAGTGAAGAAGTACGAAATTTGGAAAATGATTTAATATCAGGTTTAAAAGAAGCTGCAGCGAACTCCCTTACACAAGCTGGGAATAGTCTTGGGTATCAACCTTCTATAAGTGAAGTTAATCCAGATCAAAATATAAATACGAATGACCTTTCAAATCTACCTGCTACCGTATCCAGTCATAAATCTGTAAGATGTTGTGAACAACCTGGGGATGAGCTCACTACTTCCAAAACTAAGAAAAATAATGACGTTAAGGATAAAAAGTATCCAGATGTGATCGATACAATAGATATGTTTGAAGATAAATTTGACAAAATTAAAAGAAAATGCAGGTCTCAAGCTGCAGCCGCTAAACACGTTCAGTCTGTGGTAGAGTCAAGTTCAAGGTATTATTTTAACTGCATTCTTATTATCTATTTAATTTTTTTAATTATAGCACTTTATTATCATTCCCATAACATTTTATTTATGTACTTCCACGAACTCGTAGTAATTCGTAATTATTTTATCATATAAATTTTTATACGTGGTAGAGCCATATATTAGAAGTATAGTTGTAGCACGAATGGGTCGGCTCGACCGGGGAGGACCAAGCTCTCACAGAATACCAGCGTAAAATAGCAGCTTAATACTGCTGTGTTTCGTATGGTGAGTGTAGAGAACCGGAGACCCTTTTTACTGGAAAAGAGGCATTCCATCTTAGTCCTCACAGGTGACAACGCATCTGCATTTTGATTTTTTTTTTGAGGATAGATGTAGATGTCTATGGGTCAGAGCAACCACTTACCATCAGGTGAACTATTTGCTCGATTGTCACCCTTATCCTATAAAATAAAATATAAATAAATTTAATTTGCTAAAATTACAATTGATTATTTAAATATTGAACACGTTCTCAGATACTTTTTTATTGTTACAGCCCCAAGGGACGGAAAAAATCAGAGAAGAAAAAAGGTAAAAGAAGTTCCAAGAAAAACAATCATAATGCAATATTAACCAAGGGGGCAGTAAAAGGATTTGACGGTTTTAAGGTATCTATTCCGACGTCTGATATTAATATGGCAGCGATTGTCCCGTCTATTGAGGGCTCTTCAAAGAAAAAGAGGAAAAGCAATCCCAAGAAGAAAACAGATAAAATGGATGTTGAAATAAAATGTAAAAGCAGTACGGAGCATAGACCCAAAACTACCCCCCAGAAGGTTGACGTTTACGAATTTATGGATAATGAAGATACTGAGCTGTTTGAATTTAGACCATCAACTCTAATGGAAAGATTTAAAACTATAAACAATCGGGATGCACCAAGTACTTCTAAATTTATCCCACATGCTGAGAAAGATGATTTCTCGAGTGAGAGTGGCTCTGACGGCGATGATTTTGTTTACGACGATTACGTATGCAGTGACGATGAGACTGAAAATAGCTTGATGTCGTATGAGTTAGGAAATGGAAAAGTAGCAACTGAAACTAAAAAAACTGCTTCGTCACTGAAGCGTAAAGATGCTGTTGAAAAAAATGCTGTCATGGGTAAAATATTTAAACATAATGCTGTTCGTACGGAGAAAAAAAGTAGCAAAACTAAGGAACTAGTTAAAGCAAAAGCTAATCTCGATCAATTGTTTGACAGTTTACTTGAAGATGAGCCCGGCCCATCTTCGTCAAATAATTCGTCATCTAAAAAGGAAGAAAGTATATCCCCAAAGATAAATGAATCTGTGTCATTACGAAAGTGCAATGCAACAATTTTTAAACAAGACTCAGGAAAATCTCACAGTTCCAGGCCTTTAAATAAAAATGACTCTCTATTAAGTTCTAAAAGACACGATAGCCCCTCAGAACATATCAATTCCGATAGTAAACCGTCGACGTCTAAGAAAAACAATTTCACTTCGACTGGAGATTGTTACCGATCATCCCCAAAAAAACATGTTTCTAGCAAGCATAATGCTACGTCATCAATGGAATGTGAACCGTCAACGTCCAAAAAAAGTGACGAAGGGCGTAATTCATCAAAAAAATTAATAACTTCTTCATCTAAAGACTATCCAAATTCTTCGCAGAAGAGATTTGAAAATTCATCGCCTAAAAAGTATGACAGTGATTCTCTAACTTATTGCGATGTTTCCTTACCAAGTTGTTCAAAGGATATATCTAGAGAAAAATCTCCATCACGACAATTCGAAAAAGACATATACACCAATTTTGACTATACGGTGGACACTTTGGACGACGCAATATCCGATGATGCTGGAGTAGCTCGAAAAAGAGCTCGTAGAAAATGCACTGTTGGAAAGCAAAATGTTTTAGCGGAGACTTGGAGTTCAGAATCAGAACCCGACGGTGTTCCGCTGCGGCCTAATAGTGCTGAGTCTGTTGTGTCAGTGGTCGGGCGCAAAAAAAGGGGTAAGAAAAAAGAAGGGCAGCCATGCGGAGTGCGCAGGGGAGTCAGCCGTCAGATGCCTATTAAGAGGCAGGATGTCGAATGTAGGGTAGCTCTATTCAATCGCAGTGTAAGGGGCAGTAGTGGGGATAGTCGAGCTAGCAGTAGCGGTACATCCGCAGGTTGTACGCCCTCCACGTCAACTGGTGGTGTGACTTCATACAGTTCTCACGTGCCATTGGGGCCACCTGGTCCCAAAGTCCGCCCGCGCTCCGCTTCTCATAACTGGTTATCGGAGGGAGACGAAGAGCAGGAACATATCCAGCAGCACGGCTGGATCGTAGGCGACAGCCATAAAAAATTAGTAACCATGTTAGCGCACGCTAAGAGACGAAAGCGTAACAATGATGAGAAACGTCATGTGATCGAGTAAGGTTTAGATGTCTAGAAATATTAATCGTGTAAATATGTTGTAAATAATATTCTAGTTCTTTATAAATGTCATTTTTCATGACATTTTGACCAGGTACCCTTTAAAGCTAAAATTTTATTAAGTTCAGTTCTGTAAATAATGTATATCTTTTATAGCATATTTTAGTTAAATTTTTAAAGAGCACATATACTGTAAGGACTGGGTTTATATAATTCATTGTTAAACAGCCCTTGCAGTATTGTAGCCGAATTTTCTGAATAAATCTATTTAATTGAAAATTAAATTAGTCCTCTCTATACCGATTGTTTCATATCTTCTTTTACATCTTCTTGGGATGGAGCATTTCTAATGACATGATTAACTTCAAATTAACTTTTAATCAAATAGGAATTTAGGAAATTAGTTATAGTACTTTGATGTTTCGTTAAAATTCAATATAAACATATGCTAAGGCCCGCCGACATAATGTTTCTGGTTCAATATACATTAATATATTCATAATAAAGCTGGATTGTCCAGACATAAGCATTTATAACAATTTTAAATGTAATTTTATGGTGTGATTTTAAAATATAATACGCTGTAGACATTTCCTCGAAACTTTGAAGATTAGTATCTGTAATAAATGAAGAATAGACGTAACAATAGTATCCATTTGTTCTAAATGCCCCTACCCTATCGATGTGAAATGTTTTTGTGGAATATATACCACTAAATTAAGAGGACAATTCAATGTGTGTTAAATTACATAAATTGCATATTGTGTTCCTTGCATAATATAATCCAACGCTAATTATAATCTTAATGGATGTATTTAAACTGAAAAAATGGGAGTGTACCCGTGATTATTAAATCCGTTCAGAACATGTCGTACATAGAGAATTTATGTTTGGTAGTATCATCAGGGGCTGGTAACGTGGTCTGGGGGAAACGTGTAAGTTTGAGTTGAATGATTTGTTAATTATTTTTATACATAAGATATTTTGAGTAGTCAATTTAAATGAAATCTCAAGCTTTAGTTATTGTTTTTATATCTAGTCCATCAAAGAAAATCTATAAAACCGCATTATCAGCCCTGTAAGTATTTGTGATTTATTTCCAATAATGTAAAAAGAAGACTTATTTTATTGATTTAAACACTCGGCGTTGTATTTTTGTGTAAATCGATAAGTTTTATCAATTGTATTTAAATGAATGGAAGTAATCAAGTTTAATTCTTGAATAAAGCTCAATATTCTAAATTTTCTTTTAATGTGAAACATTTACTTCTCTATATCACATTATAATAATATAATGCCAGATGGGAAAAATGATATGCAATCACCACAGTGATCAGCAAAATTGTGGTGCTCTGTGAAATATTGGATGTATTCAAATAAAACCACGACATTCCTTTGACTAAAACATTTTTAATTTTTTTACTATACATAATGTTTATCTTATTATTATTTTGATATAGACCTGTTGCACAACTTTACTCTGACAACTATCACGACTCCAACGATGAAGACCACACAGCATAAAGCAATTACAATGGGTAATAGAATACTGACCAAATTCAGTGGCATTAGCATTCGATTTCTCAGTTCATCCGCGAATTCTTCTGGTAATTGAATGCCCTGTAACCGTAAAATAAATGTTTACAAAAAAATAAAGTATATAAAAGTCCTTTGTATCTTATTTAACACTCATAGATCTGTTATTAGACATTACAAAAACACCACAGTACGGCTAGCATGGGCTGGGGACAAAAAATTGTATCGGTCCCCATATCTCTTTAATTTTTTACTTTTTTATAATTTGTTGTTATTACGGCAATAGAAATATATATATATATACATTCTGTAAAAATGTCAAGTATCTACCTATTACGGTTCATGAGATACAGCCCGCTGATAGACGGACCGAGAAGGCTTAGTAATAGGGTCCGTTGGCACCCTTTGTACGCGTTTTCCAAATTGCGGCATTTTTAAATTATATATATCCATGAAAATTGGTAAGTAATTTATTTTAGGGTTAGGGTACAAGGCGACTCCTAATTAGTTTTGGATACAAATATACCTACCTACATACTACTACTATATAAACATCATCATCAACAGCAGCAGCAGCAGAAACCTATCATCGGCTCAATACTGAGTGCAGGTCTCCTCTCAAATAAAGGTTATGGACCATAGTCCACCATACTGGCCCAATGCAAATTGGGAGACTTCACACACCTCTGAGAAAATTATGGAGAACTCTCAGGCGTTCAGGTTTCCCCACGATGTTTTTCTTCACCGTTGAATCGTGTGATATTAATCGAAAAGTTCGAGGTGCGTGCCCGAAATGGAACTCGCGACCCCCTAGGCTGTGTCATCATCATCATCATCATTACAACCCTTCACAAGTCCACTGCTGAACATAGGCCTCCCCTAAGGAATGCCACAAAGCACGGTCCCGAGCTACCTGCATCCATTGACTTCCTGTATGTCTTACCAGGTCGTCACTTCATCTAGTGAGGGGAAGCCCTACACTTCGCCTACCGGTACGAGGCTGCCACTCGAAAACCTTTCTTCCCCATCGGTTGTCGGTTCTTCGAGCTATATGGCCAGCCCATTGCCACTTACTAATTCTTTACTCATCTTTATTCCACAGCATACTAATTCTTTGGGCTATGTCGGTTACTCTGGTTCTACTGCGGATATCCTCGTTTTTAAGTCTATCACGCAGAAAAACGCCGAGCATAGCCCTCTACATAGCTCGCTGAGCGACTTTGAGCTTCCTCATACGGCCAGCAGTAAAGGCTGCGTAGGCTGCACATAAATGTATAATTATTATATACGTACACACACGAAAACATTTCCCTCTTGCAATCAGGTAAAATAGTTCGCATAATATTGTTTAATATTGTTTAATATTGTTAATATTGTTAAATAGGCCACATAGCTTTGATGGGCCGAAATGCAGTGATATCAGCTGGTATAGCAATAGTCGCGTTGCATTCAGGTTAAGGGCTATAAGTATTATGGCGAGACTTGGGCAAAGTTGCGACAGCTCAATATAGGTGTGGCTCTTATGACCATCTACAAAAATAATCACTGAAAAATGACATTTTTTATTGTAGGACTAATGAAAAACGTTTTATTCGTAATGGATGAAAAGTTCTGCCTTTATCCACCTATTTTCTGATAAGTAAGTAACGTATTTAAGATAGTAAATACCCCTCTCTCTAGACACTAACTTTTGAACGTCTGATCGCATTTTCTATAGGGGGAAAATAGTCAGGTTTTACCGTCTACTCTAAAGGACAGTGATACAAGACTTCGATTAGGCATGATTCACCTCATAGACGTTCCATTCTTCTTCTATAAAACGGTTTGGTATGGGGTTTTTATTCATAAACCCCACATCATTGACATTTTTTATGACATCGAAAACTGTGTCAGGACCAGGTCGGCTTTTCAGCTTCTTATTTTTTTTTTACTTTACTTATTTAGCGGGAACTGTAAATTCGCGCTTGGAATGTTAAATGTTTGTGCGGCAGTTATTTTTCCATACCATTTTCATAGCTTCTAAAGCGCCCACTCTTAACTATCGATATTCTTCATCTATCTAAAATATGAAAAAGGTCAGTCATAATCATTGGCACTACTTAAAGGATACATACAGTACTTGGCAGTGTCAGGAACAGATTTTGAACAAAAAAAAGAAAGTATAATGATTGACATATATGCCAATCATTGTTGTCCAGCAAGTTAAATGCCCTATATAGTATGAAGTTAAAGTCTGTTAAAGTATAGTCATTGGCAGCATTAAAAAAGCCGATGCTTCTTTTTAACAACGATAAAATAACGTTTAATATGCTTTAATGACGTAAATTGATAAAAATAGATAGAAACTTGCATATAAACTTGCTTAAAAATCACTTTTTTGTCTCAAAATCTAACCACAAAACCTTAACTTTTTGTTAATTTTTAACGGATTTGTCCAAACACATTTTAAAACAGCCCTTGTTACTTGTTAGTATAAGAAATTATATATCCTAGCAATATCTGTGTTGCTGTGATATAGAAAAAGGAAAACGTCCTTAATATTCAGATTAAAATAGCAAAGTGCCAATGATTAGGGGAGTGCCAACATTAGTACTGTTTACCCTATTATCTTAGGTAATAGGTGACACTGAAAGTTTTTAGAACTGGCCACTTGTAAACGATATAATAAAAAAATTAGTTCAAATTTTGAAAATGGAACTCTTTGCCAATATTATTTATTTACGATTTGGCGACAAATTGAAAATTGTCTGTCACGTCACCATGAATTTAACGCGAGAAAATTTTCGTACAATGATTTTTTATGACTCGATGTCATTTAAGTCAACAAGAAAGTTATGATAGACTTCGATTGGCCTTTCACGATGAAGCCCCATCTTGTGCCACTGTTTACAACTGGTTTAATGAGTTTAAACGTGGTCGCACTAATCTCACCGATGATCTGCGTGAGGGAAGGCCTTCTACGGCGACGACTGAAGATAACATCAGTGTTGTGCGGCGTATGATAGAGACTGACAAAAGAGCGACTTATCAGCAGATTCGGACAATCTTAGGCATCGGTATGAGTCAAGTGCACTAAATCCTCCATGAATATTTAGCGTTCAGAAGCTTTGTGCCCGGTGGATACCTCATAATTTGACAGAGGCCCAAAAACTCCGTCGTGTTGATTGGTGTCGTGAAATGGTTCAAAGATTTAACGGAGGTGACTCAAATGCTGTGTTCGATATACTTACGGGTGACGAAAGCTGGATTTATTGTTATGATCCTGAAAATAAGAGACAGTCTGCTGTCTGGGTGTTTCCTTCCGAGGAGTTGCCAACTAAAGTTAAGAGACGTCGAAGCGTGGGAATAAGATGGTGGCCTCGTTCTTCGGAAGGACAGGTCATTACGCAACAATTGTTTAAGGGGATCGAAAAACAGTTACTGCAGAGTGGTACACTAACAATTGTTTGCCACTTGTCTTAGAAAAAGGTCGGGAGAAACGACCTCGCAGTAGGATCCTCCTTCACCACGATAACGCCTCGTCGCACACCGCCCAGCAAACAATCGACTACTTGGCGACGTCAGACGTGGAATTACTGGGTCACCCAGTAATTCCAGCCCTATAGACCTCGCACCTTGCGATTTTTATTTATTTCCGAAAATAAAAGAAAAACTTCGAGGAAAACGTTTTATGGACGCCGAGGAAGCAGTGGCTGCGTTACAAAATGCCATCGAAGAGACCCCTAAGGACGAGTGGGCGAAATGCTTTTCTCAGTGGTGCCATCGGATGCAGCGATGTATTGATGTAAATGGACACTATTTTGAAAAGATATAATAAAACTAATAACTTGCTAGTTTGTTCAGTTTTTGATTTTCTAAGAACTTTTAGTGTCACCCTCGTATATAATTATTATATTTTATTGTGTGTTAGTTTCTCTTTACTAATTAGGGTTGTAGGTTTTTGATTGTGGATGTTGGATTATTTTAGGATTAGGAGTTATTGTTATATTTAAACTATTTTAAATTCAATATTATTATCTTAGGTAATAGGTATAGGTATATATAGTATTTTATTGTGTTAGTTTCTCTTTAGTATTAGGGTTGTAGATTTTTGGATTATTTTAGGATTAGGAGCTATTCTTATACTATAATTATTATATTATTATTGTGTGGTAGTTTCTCTTTACTAATATGGCTGTAGAAATTTTATGCGTAAACCGCGCAATGGTGCCACATACTATCGTACCAATTATTGGTGACGGAGCTAGTTTATTCCGGATTAACAGCACACACATTATATGATGCTCAAGTTATGGCTCGGGAGATACGTGAGGAAATAATAGACCACGTGATGGAGCACTGGGACGAGTTTTCCATCATGTCCTACGACAGAGATGGGAATAATTTTAACACTTCTGCTGACTATTATGCCGAAATGTCTCAACCTTATACATATGGTGGTTTGTGCGAATTAGTGGTACTAATAAAACTAGAAAAAAAAACAGCTCAAAGATGCCCGTATTAAGTACGAGAAATGTAATCCGGATGTTCAATGTAGCGCTGTCCTGGCTTATCAACGCAAAAATCCAGAAATACATCGTGCTGCAGTTACAACTTACCAGCAAAATTATCCAGAGTCTCACCGTGCTGCAGTCATGACTTACCAGCAAAACAATCCAGAGTTTCACCGTGCTGCACTCATGACTTACCAGCAAAACAATCCAGAGTCTCACCGTGCTGCAGTCATGACTTACCAGCAAAACAATCCAGAGTCTCACCGTGCTGCAGTCATGACTTACCAGCAAAACAATCCAGAGTCTCACCGTGCTGCAGTCATGACTTACCAGCAAAACAATCCAGACTCTCACCGTACTGCTGTCATGACTTACCAGCAAAATAACCCTGAGTCTCATCGTACTGCAGTCATAACTTACCAGCAAAATAACCCTGACTCTCTGAAATTATCGACACAGTAATCCAGAAATTCATAGAGCAGCTATTTCTAGGCATGAAAGGAATAATCCAGGAAGACGATCAGAAAGACCATTACGTCCATGGAAAGTAAAACAACTCTTCAAAAGGTACCTGAAGATTGTGATAAGTTTGAAGTGGTTATTCATGCTGATAGAAAACCAGTCCATGCTCACATAGGACGCTTTAATGCACCGACAGCTAGTGAAGTTGCTCTGGTCATAGTTGGACAACAGTTCGAAAAGCGAGACATCGCATTACAAAATCACGATAACAAGTTACGTCGTATCATTGAATTAAACCGCTAGCTTACAATACCCACAGATTTTTTGCTATGGTCAGTATTCTATTGATATACATCAATATGATCCTAAGACAAAAAAATCTCTTCAGGAAACTGTGTCGGCACAAAATTTTTATTCTTACCACATTATGGTTAGACTAGTAGACGAAACTCGGTTGCTGTACTATCGTACACTTTTTACTCAATATGTAGTTGATATGTACGCAAAAATTGAAACAGAAAGATCAAATTACATCAGGAACAACCAAGCGCAGCTCAGAGCAGATAGTTATGTACATTTGAAAGATGCAATAGGGAGGCAGGACACCAATACTGCTCAACTTGGTGAGATGGTAGTACTACCTTCGTCTTTTACTGGATGACCTCGATTTATGTACGGAAATACTCAGGATGCAATGACGACTACGTCCGCCATTACGGTCGCCCTGATCTTTTTATTACACTAACATGCAATCCCCAATGGAAAGATATTGCAGATGCGTTGCTGACCGGTCAGAAACCACAGAATCAACATGACGTTATAGCACCGGTATTTCATTTAAAAGTTAAAGTATTATTGGCACTACTAAAAAAGGGAAATTTATTTGGAAACGTTCGATGCTATATGCATTCTGTCGAATGGCAGAAGACCCCATACCATATTTTGCTGTGGCTAGAGCAGCGCATTTCTCCTGCCGATATAGATAACTTCATTTGTCCCGAAATACCGGATCCTGAAGAAGATCCTGACCTTTATGAAATTATCAAAGCCAATATGATCCATGGAACTTGCGGAAATTTGAACAACAAATCACCATCTATGAAAGGTGGTATTTGTAGCAAAAAGTACCCCCGAACTCTTCTGAAAGAAACTTGCACAAGTGAAGACGGTTACCCTAAATACAGGCGAAGAGGAAGAAGAGGAGACGGTGGTTTCGCGATTGACATCAATGGTGTAATCCTAGACAACCGATGGGTGGTACCTTATAATCCAGATTTATCTCGGACTTTTGCTGCTCATATAAACATAGAATATTGTAGCTCCGTAAAATCAATTAAGTATATATGTAAATATGTGAATAAAAGATGCGACCAGGCATCATTTGTCCTTGAAAATGATAATGATGAAGTAAAATTATACGAAAGTGATCGCTATATAAGCAGCTCTGAAGCTGCCTGGAGAATCCTGGCGTTTCCCATTCACGGAAGACTTCCAGCAGTTTTTCACCTTGCAGTGCATTTGGAAAATGGCCAGCGTGTGTATTTCAATCCCGATACCAACAATGCAGCTGACAAAGTAAACAGCCCACAAAAATTACTCTAAGAGCATTTTTCTACCGTCTTCAAAAAGGAGGAGGTACTCAATTCGACTGTATGTTTCCTCATAACTTTTTTCTGGGTGAACCGATTTCGATGATTCTTTTTTTATTTAAAAGCTGGTGCTTCTCAATGGTCCCATATAAATTTGATCAAGGTATGACCAATAGTTTTTGAGTTATTCTTAATAATTTATATTAAAGTCTTAGTCTAATAATTTATATTTATATTGAGAATAAAATATTGATCTTTGCAAAACGGATAATTTTGTAAAAACTCTACTTTATGTTGAAGTGGCTTCATACTTTGTGTGGAAAATTAACAAATTAGAAAGGCGGAAAATTGGAAGCAACGTCGATGGTTGGCAGGAAGTAAAAAAGGATCAAGCTCTGGGCAGATTGTATACAGTACATCTTGATAACTCTGAATGCTATTATCTGCGCCTTCTTCTTCATGAAATTCGAGGGCCAACATCATTCACAGATTTAAAAACTGTTGATGGTGTCATATATCCCACATACCAGTCAGCATGTAAAGCTCTAGGTTTGCTTGAAGATGATAAACACTGGGATGCCACTATGGAAGAAGCTGCTCTTTGTGATAGTCCTTTTAAATTGCGAGAACTATTCTCAGTTTTGTTAATATTCTGTCAACTAACAGAAGCATTCAGTCTATGGGAGAAGTACAAAGACAGTCTGTCAGAGGATATAAAGCATCAAGTTCAATCAGATTTGCAAGAGAATGTTCTTCAGATAATGGATGAAGTTTATAATAAGTGTCTGATTTTTTTATAGGAGAGGGGGCAAACGAGCATACGGCTCACCTGATGGTAAGTGACTACCGCCGCCCATGAACAACTGCAACACCAAGGCAATTGCAGGTGCGTTGCCGGCCTTTTAAAAAGGAGTAAGCTCTTTTCTTGAAGGTCCCTAAGTCGTATCGGTCCGGAAAAATTGCCGGTGGTAAATTATTCCACAGAGGGGTCGTACGCGGAAGAAATCTCCTAATGAAACGTACACCTGTGAATGGTATCGGGAGTTTTGCCGCGATGTGCGTTCGTGAAATTTGGTGGCTGGGATTAATCCGAAAAATTCCTCAGAGCACTCCCCGTGGTAAATGCGAAAGAAAATGCAAAGGGATGCAACATCTCTTCGCAGCGCCAGTGAATCAAGCCGATCGGAAAGGACTCGGTCGTCGACGATTCGAGCCGCTCTATGCTGGATGCGGTCAAGTGGAAGGAGCTGGCACTGGGGAGCCCCAGACCAGGGATGGGAACAGTATTCCATGTGAGGCCGAACCTGCGCCTTGTAAAGTTGCAGGCGGTGTGCCGGCATGAAATACTGTCCCGCTCTGCTGAGCACGCCAAGCTTTCTAGAGGCCAATTTGGCCTTCTTTTCCAACTTGTTCACTTCCAAGTGAACTCGAAACTGCACGTCACTCGATATGTCGACGTCGAGGATTCCGATACTAGCTGAGGCAACAAGAGGAGTGCCTTGAAACTGAGAAGATACGACAAAGGGGTTCTTTTTGGCGGTAAACTTGTGTCTTCTGAGGATTAAACTGGACTAGATTTAGTCGCCTCCAATCAGAGACTTTGTTCAGTAAAGACTCGACTTCAGACACAAGTTTGTTCCGGTACTCGGTTTTCCCGAGAAATATCGCAATGTCGAAACTAACGGCCAATGCCTCCCCCTTGGACTCTACTGCCTCCGCCCATCTATCAGTCAGGTAGACCAGAAGATCACCAGCTGATCGACCTCAACGAAAACCGTATTGGCAGTCACTAATCAGCTGGTGATCCTCAAGGTACCGCATGCGCTGGCAGTTTATAATGGATTCCATTATTTTGGAGAACAAGGAGCAGATGGTGATAGGCCTGTAGTTAGACGGGTCTGAGCGGTCGCCTTTTTTAGGAATCGGGTGGACAAAAGCCGTCTTCCATGATTTCGGGACTACGCTTAGGGAGTAGGAGTACCGGAAAAGACGCATTAGAACCGGTGCCAACTCCGGAGCACACGTCCTCAGCACAATTGGGGGATTCCGTCAGGCCCACTCGACTTGTGGATGTCCAGGGAGAGGAGTGCTTTGCGAACCGAGCGCTGTGTGAACCGCACATCCGGCATGGAGCACTCACACCGCGGGATGGTCATGGGTGTGTTCCCCCCTTCATCGAGAGTCGAGTTGGATGCAAAGAAAGAGCCTAGAAGATCAGCTTTCTCCTTTGCGGCATGAGCCAGTGAGTCGTTCTCCCTGTGCAGAGACGGAAGAGATGGCTGACAGAAGTTCCCTTGGACAGGCTTGGCGAGAGACCAGAATGCACGGGTTCCCGAAGGAAGGCGAACTAGTTTCTCGCCAATTCTGACTTTGCCTTGGCAATGACTCTTTTGAAGGACCTGGAAGCGGAATTATACTTCTTATTAATGGCGCTGGTGTTGACATCCCGGGACGTTGATGCGTCAGTCCAGGCCCGGTAGCACTCCTGCTTGTAGCGTGATGCTGTTTTACAGGAGCGACTAAACCATGGCTGAGATCTGCCTCCGATGGGCACCACAGAGGAAGGAATAAAAAGTTCCATACCCTGAAGTACCACACCAGCAACAGAATTAGCAACAACGTTGGGATCGTCCGGCGAGAAGCAATCACGCCCCCAAGGGTAGAATGCAAAGAAAGACCGCATCCCATCCCAATCGGCTGACCTATAGTGCCAAACACGGCGGCAGCGTGCAGAAAGTAACAGCGTGAGTGGCACCACACTCCGGACTAGACAATGGTCTGTGAACATGTACAGGATCGCCCCGTCACTACATTAGATTTGATAGACCACAAATCCTCGCTAAAGAACACCGATTCCTTCCAAGGATGATTCGCGAGGCTATTGAAATCAAAAAACATCCTAATTTCAATAGAGAAGATGGCTGGGTGCTACCACTGCAAGATACACTGCAAGCATACAACTGCAAGACTTCAAGATACTGTAAGTTCATACTGCGTAGATCGGAACAAAAATTAATAATTTTTAATCTGGAGGTAACCGTGGTTAACTATGACATTGGGACGTCAAATACCTCAGTCGCCCCCGTGACCATGGGTGCTGTAAAGTACTCGAAACGTCGGGAATATAAAATAAGTTAATATACGCGATAAAATCCGTAAAACTAGTTTTATTTAAATCGTAATCAAGTAAAAACATTTTGATAATTTGAAAGATTTTTTTTTCTCATTTCTTATACATACAAAAATATACTTAGATACGAAATACGAATCAGAGACTGCTAGGCATTAGAAGCCCTCTACTAGCAGTGAGATGGTGGCTGTGGACTTTGGGTTGGTTTTGTTAGTTATGATAAGACTTTAGCTCCGGACTTGGTGAAGTGACTTGAAGGTATACTTCGGTGACAGCTACTGGAACTCCTCGACGAGTAGTATTAGGTGTGCCGAGTTTGGGCTCGTTTTGTTAGTTACGATGAGACCTAACCTCCGGGCTTGATGGAGAGACCTGATGGTGTACTTTGGTGACTACTACTAGAACTCCTGGACGAGTAGAACTAGGTGTGCCGAGTTTGGGCTCGTTTTGTTAGTTATTATGAGACATAACCTCCAGGCTTGATGGAGAGACTTGAGGGTGTACTTCGGTGACAACTGCTGGAATTCCTGAACGAGTAGAACTAGGTGTGCCGAGTTTGGGCTCGCTTTGTTAGTTATGGTGAGACCTAACCTCCGGGCTTGATGGAAAGATCTGATGGTGTACTTTGGTGACTACTACTGGAACTCCTGGACGAGTAGAACTAGGTGTGCCGAGTTTGGGCTATATATATTTATATAAATCCCACTTACTTTTAGCGAAACAAAATATTATAATAAAAATGTGTGATTATAAAAATAATAATATTATTTTACCTATGTATCAAATTCGAATATTTTGTGTATGTACAGCGATCTTTTTCAGCTGCTGCAATCAGGCAGGCGATTCGGTATCCACTCAAGACGGCGGCCGAGCGCGGACTGTGGTTTCATCGAAATTTTTGTACAACAAATCAAAACAGGCACCAAAAATAAAATAACCCTTATTGCAATCCATTATGATTCATCCGTATTAGCAAAATATGTGAAAAAATAAGCATCAGTTTTTATTTTTTTTACGACCATTTGTGACATTTTGATAAAAAGTAAACACCACTATTTTTTATTGAATATGTCTGCCTACTTATGGTATTTTTAGAAATCTTAATACATGTTGATAATAGAACAAAAATGTACCTCAACATGAGTCGGTATCGTTAATTTTGTAGAAAATGGCTAGGGTAGATCGTTTTTACAATATAAAAAATTATTATTTTCAACAAAAAAGTTACTACCATTTAAAGATGAAGAACCATTCTATACGTGGTAGTTATTAGCTATGTTTGATTTGGTTTAGTTTTGTCACAAAATGTACCGAAAAACAGCATAATTTTGCCCGATATGCAAACGCACCCTTAACGATATCTATCCTTTCTAGTCTAGTCATTTGGACACATCTTCCAAACCAGTTGATACCTGTTTTACACGTTTTGGAAAATGGATCGGTATCGTATGCCCGTACTGTACTCACGTGTGTGTCTGGAATATAGTCAAAATTTCGTCGGTACTGATGCATCCGAGGCGATGTCAAATTAGTTAAATGTATACTCAAGTAATGTATTGGTTAACGAATACATTTAACTTAACAAATTTGACATCGCATAAGAGGCAGCAGCGCCGTCAGAATTACGACTGATTCATAAAATTTCATGATACACATAGTACCTAAGCCATACATATCATCTAGTTGCGCACTTCAGTTTCTTTACAATCTGCTAAATAAATGAAATGAAAACAGCACGTGCTGATAATAAGTAGTAGGACTCCTTTTCTGCCAACGTGTCTATTAGGGTCGTCACCAACACGTCACCACATTGCTGTGTTCTGTTTGAAAGTGTTAGAGAGCCAACATTACACGGTTTTTTTTTAAAGGGTAGCTAAATTTTAAAGTTAAGTTCAAATATATAAACAATAATATACTTACCGTCATTGCAGTTTTTGAAAACACGAGTAAATAAGGCTACTACTTTTATTTGAAATTATTCCAAATTGAATGTGATTAATGGACAACAACTACGTGTACGCGCACTCCTCTGTGTGCGATTCAATTCACAACGTTTCTGCCGACAGAGCGACCCTTACGAATGTTTGCGTGCGTAGTAAAGTAGTAGGCGTTAGATATACATATTTGAATGCCAATCAGTGGCGGCGTAAAGGGGCGGGGGCGTTCCGCCCCGGGTGCCAAGCACCAAGGAGTGACAAAAACAACTCACTCGCACAGCCAGAGAATACCTACTTACAAAAGAATTACTCCGCAAAGACATACCAATAAATAGCTACCTACTCCTACTATAGTATATACCTGCATACAAATATTATATCTTAATATATATCGCAAATTTAGAACATAATTTAATTTCCTAAATAAATGAGTTTTATTGAATAAAACAGAGATACAGTGTTTATCGAGCGAAGTCTGAGAACAGATGGACAATAAAAATAGAATATAACCTATATATAGTTGGAAACAACTGGGAACAAAACGTATTCTCATGAACGTCAGCATAATTTGTTCCAGAGAATCTTATTATCTATGTACTTTGCAATATTCAATATAATTTCTAAAGTTATTTTGAAACAACAGGAAACAAAGAGTGTCTTATAACTTATTCTCATGGATGTCAGCATAATTTGTTCTAAAACATTTCATAAGTATTTTGCAATATTTTATACACATGTAAAGTAAATGCTGAGTTAACCCCTTCAACTTGTTGCTATGCTATGCGATGTGCTGACAAGGCATATATCTACAGGACGAGTATACTTAACTCCTCCCCCCCTAAGAGAGAAATCAACTGGAGACAAATCTTTTGGTTCCAGATGATTTCGTTTTAACAAAATAATTTTCTTGAAGACCTTAAATTTAACGACCAAATATACTAATGTAAACATAGACATTATTATAATAATACTTATTGTCCATACACTTGTATCATGTCGTTGAGGTCCACGTCGCGAAGATCGACTTGGCTGTCCTCCATCTTGATTTTCTGTTGTAGCTCAGGCACGACAACAGGTCTAAACAGTAAGCTGGCCTCGGGCGTCCTTGTTTCCGCTGCTTTACTGATGATTTTGTCTCCAATTTGTGTCTCGCAGTTTCGATTGGGAATTAATAGAAATGTTCCTTTCAGGTTGTTCTTCATGACTTCATTATTACAATTTTCAGTAAGTACTATATTTTTCTTCGTAAAAAGTAACCATATTCCATTGGCTACGATGTGGCTTCTTACGTCTTCGATTCGAATAAAGTTCTTACGACATGCAGAATAGTTTTTAAGTAGCATTATTTGTACTATACACGTCGTATGCGCGTATTGCACGATGTTATCTTCCTTGCAGAGAACGCGGTCATCTTCGATCTGCTCGCACCGGATAGATAGATACGGGTCTATATTTCAATCATACACTATAAGGTAGGGATACTTAGGAATTACGATAGAGGTTTTTAAGGAACTAGGATCGCATATAGGTATAGGAATAATCTTGTAATAATTATATGTGACCGTGTCTAACAAGGGAACTTCTAACACAAAAACTAACTTATTACTACCTATCAGAATAAGATTTAAGAACTATAGCGTTTTCTAGTTTTGTAAGATTGTCCTTACCTACCGTATACACAAATCTATAATGTTTCTCTATTTCTAATAAAATATTAAAAATCTGTAGAATTAATAATAGATTGGTGGAGTATGTGTACTCTACTAAAAGCGATTGCCGTTTCTACCTCTTAAACTACATTATAAATAGTACGAAAGTTATTTAAGATTTCATATAGAGCATTCATTTGACTTACTACGTTATGTACTTTAGACTGAGTATACTGCAATATTTTCATTTGCGAAGTTTTAATATTCAAATGAATTAAGTTATATTTCAAGTCATCTGAAATGTTAACTAATTTATCAAAGGCTTTTTGCATAAGCGACAGTTTTCTTTCTACTGAATGTTCTCTATTTCTAAGTTGGCTAATCTCCGTATTGTATCTTATAGCGTCATCTTTATCTAGATTGCCTGAAATTAATTTAACAATAGAACCTAATGGGTTTATTAAGCCTCTTTTTAATCTTTTGCTGGGTATTATTTGATTTAATCTATCTTTTGTAAGTTCCATAAAGGATTCTTTTTCCAGAGTTAATCCTACAGTGAATAATAATGAGTTGTGCAGTGAACTCACTGCGCAACTCATTTTCCGAATAAATCATATCTTTTAATATATAATATTGGTTAACATTATTATCTAAGTACTTAGCTACAGTTCTAGCTAAGCTTAGCTAAGATCATTGATATTAGGTAGAGAGTATTTATCATCTACTGTGGTCTCGTTAAGGCGTCTATAATCTACGACCATTCTCCATTTTTGTTCACCCGAATTATCTACTTTTTTAGGTACCAAATGGACCGGAACACTCCAAGGTGAAAATGATTTTTGAATAACATTATCTTTGAGCATTTTTTCTACCTGTTTTCTAATTTCTGCCGTTTGTGTAAGTGGTAATCTATAAGCTTTAATATGTGTTGGGTCTTCGTTTTTTGTTCTTATTTTATGCTTTACTTCATTAGTAAATGAAAGAGGTACGTCCCGACAGTAAAATATATCTTTATATTCTTGGCAAATATTTATTATCGATTGTTTTTCCTCCTCGTTCATATGATCGACTCTTAACTTAGAGAGATTATCCGTTAAAAGCTTATCTAACCTATGACTATCCTTATCAGTAAAATTCAAATTAATCCTATCATGCACTAACATATTTTCTAAGTATGGCTGGACCTTGAACGGACCTTGTCACCGTTAATTTCATTTACTGGGATCTAGAATTTTGAATAACTGTTGTCGCATAACCATGTACACAGTTTATTAAGGCCGTCGGCATTCTAATCCGTTCCACATAAAATTCACGCATTGGTGTGCTATAAAGAATAGATATACAAGTGTCCTTAGTAAATAATTTTTTATTTTTCATGTCGATATTCGCATGAAGTTGCGTCAATAAATCGCTAACAATTAAGCCATGATATAAATATAAAATTTATGCCACTCATTACTTTTGAATGTCCTAGGTAAAGGTATGTACACAACCTCATTATGTTTACTACTGGCATGGGTACTAACTACTTTAAATTCGTTTCGCTTAAAGTTGCAAAAATATTGATTCGCTAACTTTGGGCTTAAAAACGAACGTTGGCTTCCGGTATCGACCATAAACATTGCGTTAAGTTCTGGTATACGTATGTGTGGAAGATTTAATATACTACAATTTAATTTTATCCGCTCTGGTGGTCGTTTTCATTTGAAGTGTTTGCAATTACATTATTTCCATTATCAATAAAATCGGTGTAATTTACACGTCTTGAACTGGCCGTTCTCATGATCATGTCGGTATCGCAACCTGATCCGGATGGTGACGTCAGGTCCGGCTGCATTTGCTGGAACCGCGCTGTGCGTTGTCAGCAGATTGCCGACGTGAGAACTGTGGTCTCGCATATTCCGATGAATTATAATTGTTGTAGAAGGGTTTGTTTTGATAAAAAGAGTTATACTGATATCTGTTATTGTTTCTAAATGGGAATGAACTATTTGAAAAATTGTTATTACGAGCGTTATTTCTATTTTGCGTTTGCACTACGTTATTCGTTGAATTACGATTGAAAGTAAAGTTGTATATTTGATGACATAGTATTTACGCCCGGCGACGCTTGTGAATAAAAATTATTAGAATTGTTTCGTCCCTGGAAGTTTTGATTAAATTTAGGGTTCCGTGGTTGTTTCTGGTCGTAAACATCTTGGAAATATTGTTCATCTAAAACAGCGTTTAATGCATCTTCCAGTGTCCTAACGTTTTTTAGTCGCACTAACTAAATATTTTGGCAAATTAAATAAGAAAACATTCAATGAAAGGTTTGTGTAAATATTTTGCTTGGATAGCCTCTCAGCTGCATCTTCAACAGACTCATTAATTTTTGTATTTAGAATGCTTCTTAATTGACTTAATGACAAAAATGTAAATAACTTTCGCTCCTATTTATTATTAAGCTCTCTAACTCAAGAACAAGATAATCTTCTGTCCTTGGGTCCCCAAAATGATCTTGTAAAACCTGTTTTAATTCTGTTCAAGAATTTATCGAATCTCGTTCCCCGATTAAACTTGCTGCTTCCCCACTTAATCTACTTCTAATTGCATTAAAAAGATATTCGTTTTGTACTTCATTACCCCGATATAAATTAATCCCTAAAGCACACGGAACACATATAAAAAACACCAGGAGAATTAAAAGGAAGATTTACAAGATAGTGAAAAGATCTACGAACATGACCCGCAGCTTCCGCTCTCCTTCTGTGATCGGTGAATCTGCTCAGCTTGCTCTACACTGTGGCTTCTCTTGACGAATTTATTTGGTTCGCTGACCCGTTGAATCGTTGAAACGAACGTTGGAGTCTTCTCGGAGTCCGAAAAATTTTATTCGCGATGGCACAGAGGACCCAAACGGCAAGGTCACTTACCGGCTGCACCAGTCATGTGCTGACACAGCATAGGTATATCTACAGAGTGGGTATCCTTAACAAACGCGATCGAAAAAGGTAAGTACATGATGTCATACGCACGTAGCATCGAGAGCATAACGTGCCTGACACTCGAATGAACTGACTTTTCAAAACTCAAGTTAAATAAAATCTTACTTAAGGTCCAGAATGAGCCAGTTGCGACGATATTATAATTTAAACCAGAATGATGGGAGTAATCGTTTTTGCTTTATTTTAAAAATGACATACCAGCTAATGTAAAAGAAATAATGGTAGATGACTTTTCTTGCTTGCAAATTGAGACTACCAATTACTTAGCTCCCGAACAAGCCGGTTTCCGAAAGTAGGTTTCCGCTTTAGCACCATAGACCACATACATACCCTTCGGCAAATTGTACAGAAGAACGAGGAGTACAATATGCCACTATGTCTTGCGTATATGGACTATGAGAAAGCCTTTGAATCCGTCGAAATTTGGGCGGTGTTGCAGTCCCCTCAGCGGTGACAAGTTGACTGTCGGTATATTGAGGTGCTAAAGTGTTTGTACAGTAGAGCTACGATGGCTATCCGAGTATAGAACCAGAGTAGGAAACCTATCCAACTGCAGACAGGTGTAAGACAGCGTGACGTTATATCCCCGAAACTCTTCACCGCTGCATTGGAAGACGTTTTCAAGCTACTGGACTGGAAAGGATACGGTATTAACATCAATGGCGAGTACATCACTCACCTTCGATTTGCCGACGATATAGTCCTTATGGCAGAATCGTTGGAGGATCTAAGCACTATGCTCAATGACCTCAATAGTGACAAAGATTATGTATAACGTCCATGTCACACCTATGCCGGTAGTTGTTGGGAGCATTAAGCTCGAAGTTGTTGACGAGTATGTTTACCTGGGACAAATAGTCCGACTAGGTAAGTCCAACTTCGACCGAGAGGTCAATCGACGGATTCAACTCGGCTGGGCAGCGTTCGGGAAATTACGACACATCTTCTCGTCAGGTATACCTGACAACTTGAAAACGAGTGTGTACAATCAGTGCGTGTTGCCAGTGATGACATGGATCTGAGACGTGGTCCTTCACTGCTGGCATTTGAGGAAACTCAAGGTCGCTCAGTGAGCTATGGAGAGGGCTATGCTTGGGGTTTTTCTGCGTGATAAACTCAGAAATGAGGATATCCGCAGTAGAACCAGAGTAACCGAAATAACCCAACGGATTAGTAAACTGAAGTGGCGATTGGCCGGACATATAGCTCGAAGAACCGACAACCGATGGGGAAAAAGGTTCTCGAGTGGCAGCCTCGTAACGGTAGGCGAAGTGTAGGGCTTCCTCTCACTAGATTGAGTGACGACCTGGTAAGACATGCAGGAAGTCGATGGATGCAGGTGGCTCAGGACGGTGCTTTGTGGCATTTCTTGGGGGAGGCCTATGTTCAGCAGTGGACTTGTGAATGGCTGTAATGATGATGATGATGACCGCTTGAATTAATCCAATCGCATAAATGCATTATAATAGCTGGCGACATAAATATAAATTTAATTCAATATTTAAATGAACATAACTCTATGCGCAATAACAGACATAACGAACATCTCATATTTGAATCAGGGTAAAACTGAAAGTGATAAACTTTTAATAATTAAACAAACCCCGGAGAAGTCAGTTGACTATGTCGATGACTTTTTGCGGGCGTGAGAGATATACTGGCTAGCAGTATCTCAGCTGTGAGTAAGCCTTATGATCTGTCAAATCACCTTGTGGATAGGACCCATCGCACAACTTGGCCTATTGGAAACAGATAACCAAGAGGTAAATGATATTCTAACGAGTCTTAGTCAAATTCTTAGAAGCTGAACGTGCGCAGCGCGCACTTTTGAAGGTCATGTTCTTCAAAAAACGTAGGTTCCGCACCCATGTCCTATATCACCTAGTAGATTTGTTGTCACTTCGTAAATTATATATATTGCACACTGTTGTTAAAAAAACGTAAATCTCTCCCACTTAACACTTTTATACTCAAGTTTGTAAAACTGTTTGTACCTAAAAGCGGAGTTTCTTGGGACAAGCAATTTATTTAGCTTAACAGGAATCTCTAAACACAGCAGAATATGCATTTTTTTACTTATGTGAATGAAATAAAGATTTTTGATATTTTTTTTGATCTATCGAAAAAGACAAGAAAGTAAAGTAATAGATAATGTAATAGAATATTTTAGCAAATAAAATCCCGTAAGCATGTTTAGCATTTATAGTTTTATTTTGGGAGGTGCCCACCCACGCTACGCCGCCACTGATACCAATTACCACGCATTTTGAATTTAAAAGATAAAAAGGAGAGAATGTTTGACATTTTATTTAATTAATTTTTCTTCACCATTTGTATTACTTTTTCTGAACCATCTCTGCAAATTTGGCCGGTTATTGCAAAATAGCCTTGTATAATACATGCTAATGCACGCATCTTAGTCTTCAGTAGTTAGCCTTCTTTGTTTTAAGTTGTGGTGTCAATGTTGTGTAACCTTAGGATTCACTGCCCATCGATGGCTCATTCTTAGTTCTCAAGGATTCGAAAATTTTGTTTTAAGTAAACATACATTATTGTCAACAAATATGAGCTTCGGGAGATGAGGGATCCCTATCCCAATCATTGCCTTAAAATGCCGCAACTTAGGCTTTAGTTTTTTATTAAAGTGTATAATATCCCATCAAATTACAACTCATTTTCAATTTTATCGGGCGGGGTAGCTTTGACCAAATATAAGCACCTTTGCTTAGTAGTTGTTTTAAGGCAATAATGAATAGGATTATTTTAAGCTAAGTCAGTGCGCTTTACTATCTTCATTTACATTCCCACTTACCATCAGGTATAATAACAGTCAAGAACTGTCGTCAACATTATTGTCAAACTGGAAATATACGGCTTAGAGTAATAACATGCATAATATACGGTATACTCCACATATTTTAATTCCAATTTAAGAAAATCTTTATTTTATTAGAGATGCCACGAATAGTGATTATGCCGAATACCGAATACCGAAAATCTGACCACGCTCTTAGCTGAAGCGCTGAATATTCGGTCGGCAACAGTATCTGGAATTGTTTTGAGGAAGTGAGGAAGTTGCTACAGAAAATATGGAGAAACATGAGGTGCTATTGCAAATAAGATTGATTTTCTAAAAATAATTCGCCTAGATCGGACAGCAGACCCTTACAATTGGTGGCCAGCAAATATACAACAGTATCCAAAACTGACTGAATTCACAAAAAATTATCTGTCTGAGGCTATTTTCAAAAGCGGGTATAGTTTATGAAGAAAAGCGCAAACAGTTACAATCAACAAATGCTGAAAAAATTGTTTTCATTCATCACAACTTACTTCTGATAAATTTTAAGTATTAATTGTAATGTTTTGTTGGTAAAATATATTCATGTTTGAGTAATATGTGAGACTTTTTTTCATGATTTGGTATTCGGTATTAAGCCGAATAGTTCATAATATTCGGTTGAACACCGAATATTAAACAAAGTGACCAAATAGGCCGAATACCGAATAGAAACCGAACATTAGTGAAATTTCTAATATTTATTTTTCTTTATATATAAAAACATAAACTTTTAGTTCTATAAGAGACACCTTTATGGGCTCAGTGGAAAGAAAGTCACACAATAGCAAAATTATTGTAATCCCTTTTTGTAAAAATAGTTCCGCAATAGTAGATATTTATGCGGTTTAAAAAACCTTTTTCTCTGTGATGCGTTCCGTACTAAACGCATCACAGAGTACCAATTAATCTTCTTGATCTGGGGATCCGTACCTTTTTGTTACGATAGGTTATGAACACCTTTTGAGCAATTTTTAACAATAATATATACATATATAATATAAACACTACATATGTAATATAAACACTAATAAAAACACTATTGCATCACTTTTCTAAAATTTTGAATTTTACTAATAAGTAGGTACTCACCGATGGAAAAAATATCTATGAGTGAAAATCTTAGTTTGAATAATACTAGATAAGCTTATTAAAATTCAATAAAACGTAAAATAAATTTTAAAAGTACAGGATAATAATTACTCACTTCTTCAAACCATACAATAGGCGTCAATGTTGTGTTGAGGTTATTCGTCGCCGTTACAGACCTTACGGGGCGTAAGAAGATATTGAACTGTGCTCTCTTCGCGCCTCTGACAACTGTTCCCGTGTTCTGTGGTGAAAAATTAAATTAAATTATACGTGGTTATTAAAGATATCTTCTCCCAATACCATCCATACCATCTGGATGCTTGGCGGTCCACCGCTGTACGTTTCACTAGGAGTTTTCTTCCGCGTACGCCCTCTCTGTGGAATAGTTTACCACAGACGATTTTTCCGGACCGATACTACTTAGGGACCTTCAAGAATTGAGCTTACTCCTTTCTAAAAGGCCGGCAACGCACCTGCAATTCCCTTGGTGTTGCAGTTGTTCATGGACGGCGGTAGTCGCTTACCATCAGGTGAGGCGTATGCTCGTTTGCCCCTCTCCTATAAAAAAATATCTCTTTTACTCGTAGCTAGGCTCCGTGGAATAGACAAAGATACATGATCACAAGTTAGATATACAGATATAAGACTGGCTTCTTATGACTCTATCCAATATGATTATGATACTTTATCCAAGATTCCGAGGGTCATATTTGGCAAATAGATTCAATAATATTTCAAAAGATAACAGATAAATAAATTAGATAATTAATAGGATCAGGAGTTTAAGTATTTTCCTTACATTAGATGTTAATTTTCTATTATATCTTAGTTATAGGCGGTATGACTGGTGTTTATCAAATAAATACCATATTTATAAATAAAGATTAAAATATAGTTATAGCCTTGGTAAAATAATTTGAAACTACACTGATTTATTACCAAAACAACGCCAATTGTCATCAAATGGAAAAAGTAGTATATTTTGCCTTCAGTTACATAGTTATAAAGTAAATAATATAAATAACTTACAAAAATTTAAATAATTAGATTTTTAAAATTATTAAAAAATTCTAAAGTTTAGTTTTTTAGTATTTTTGTTATTTTATTTTAAAAGTGTAATAATTTCAATAGATAAAAATGACGTACATATCAAAAATATGAAAATTGATAAGGTTTTTCTTAGAGTATTTATAATAGCTTGCTTATTCAACACTAAGAGATTTTTATATTGTTCGCTTCTATCGCTGATATTAACGATGATATTAACAATAGCGCCATCTACTTACTTCTAAATAAACGAAAATGGTTAGTTATGATAAAATTAAATAATAGAATGCTACTGAATATACGATGTAAATAATTGAAAATTCGTTCGTGACATCGTTGAATGTGTAATTACTAGGTAGGTAGATGTGGTCAAAAATCATGCGAAAGCTTTGTTTCAGTTTTTATGAATTGTATTTAAACAAATACGAGGGCCGTGTACCGTTCGCCATGACATTTCATCATGGCACGGGAGCAAAACGTGTACGATTCCCTCGAGGATGAATCTGTTGATTGATGTAACATGTATGTAAGCTGCTACTTTATTACTTTTCATGGGGCAATATATGCAGTTTATATTTCATTCATATTTTCGGGTATGTTCTTTTTTGTTTTTACTCTACCGTAAATATTAAGGGTTGCAAAGATGAGTAGAACTCATTATCGTCAGCCTATCAAAAGTCTACTAAAATTAACATAGGCCTCCCCCATAAATTGTCAAGTGGCTGGATATTTACTATAGTTGCCACGCTTGGTAGGCGGGTTGGCCACCACAGCTATTATTATTTTGATCTGTTGTCAGGAAGATATTATGCTGCCCATCTCCTGTTTATTTTCCTATGTCGCCTCTTCCGATGGGACGGTATGAGGTGGCAGATTATCTTTCGCCGCCACAACAAGGCGAACATTTTTCTACTCCCGTTCATAAGTTTAGTGCTTCCCACGTTCACTGTGAATAAAATTTATAAGGAATAAAACTAATTTTAAGGATTTTTTTTGGCGACAGAAATAGGTAAGAGGGTGTTAGCTGCCCGGACGGACTCCTATAGATGCACCAATAAAAACTCAACCAAGCTGGTTGTCATCACTCGTCAGCTAGTTACAATATATACATACACAAAACAGTGATGGATGCAATAATGTACTTATCTGTTCGAGATTTCATTTCAAGGAATTTCGCCCGATACTCGTAAACCCCATCGATTGGGGAAGAAAGGTTCTCGAGTGGCAAAGAAGCGTGAAATTGGGACAATAGCTTCTAGGTTATGAGGCTTTTGGTTGAAAACTAACAAATACGTGTTTCAGGATTTTTGGAAATTCCACTCTAAAGAACTCAATATGGGGTATGAATATTTGTATAAATATACGTAATTTTTTTATAATATGCTTCAGATTAAAACTAAGAGACACGTGTTTCAGTATTTTTGACAATTCTACCCTTAAATAAGGATGAAAGATTGTTTGAATTTCTTCCATATTTTAATTATATCTTTGATATTCATAAGCTTTCGATTAGAAAATAAGTAACATGTTTTTGGATACTCCAGAAAAAGGGAAATAAAAACTATTATAAAATGGCAAATTATTTTGATATGGTTTTCAATCAATTAATCCGTTCTTTAATGTAAACCAATACACATTAAAACAAAAACAAAATTTAATAAATAAAAAAAGGTGTTATCGCTCGGGAAGCGATTTGATCCAGAAAATGCTTTTTACGCAAAGAATTGTTTAAAACGAATGGCTAGATATCTTTTCAAACAGCTTGGGTAAATTTTAAAACTACATACAACAGACACTAAATTAACAGACCACTTTGATTAATCGACGACTTTTTCTGCCACCAAAACTCCTCAATATTAGTAATTATTTTATTGTGTAATTTTTTTTTTATTACTCCTCCCGCCCATTTAGTGCTAATGTTTATATAAAGGTACTCTGTAGTACTAATGAAGGCATCTACGACTTTTTCTGCCACCAGGGCGCCGCCACTTTGGAATGAGGTGAAATATTTGTAAAATTTCATAGCGGGGGAAGATAATTTGTTTGTTTCTTCCTGAAATAATAGTTATATTTTAAAGTAATTCGATTAGAAATGGATAAACCAAACTACGGATATTCCTAAAGAGAGAAGAATTTAAAAAAAGTTAAATATCTGTAAAAAATTAAAGTATACACCAGAAACCGAATTATGTGGACATAAAATCTTGCGTTGCGTTATATAAACAATTGTATTTTGATTTTAGTTGGCTTACATGTTCGTTCATTTTTTATTCACCAACCTGTATACGCTACTCCGTTTGTGTTGGAAAAACGCAAACGAACAGAAGACCAAAGAGTAAAATTATTCGGGGGTTAGTGACTCTGGTGTATCATGGTATTTGGTTGAATCCACCCTTAATGTTGTTTTGTTATTTCATTGATGTTAGCACCTGTAATTGAATTGACTCGTATGAAGGTATTTTTCTTATTTCTTAACTCTAGAATATTATGGTGTTCACTTTTGTTGGTGCAGCGAATAAATAAATAAATAAGAAATGTATGTATTTCATTATTCTAATGCTTTGAAGTACAGTTTCATTACAATCGGTTAAGCCATTTTGAAGATTTGCTCGGACTGACAGATAGACAGGCCAAATTTTAAAACACGGTTATTCATGTCATGGCATGCAAGTAACCCACAGACAGTTTATATGTATAGATATGTCTAATATAGTTCTCGCAGATTACAACACGCCCTTCGAATTAATACTAGGAGCCCATACGATGAATCATCGATGCTCTGCGTGATTGGCTACGAGTCGTGTATTCAAGACATTAGATCATTAATGAAAGAATCATTTTTTAAATCAAGTAATAATTATCTAAACTTACTGGTTCCAAATCAAGAAAGACCCTGTGTTCTTCTACTTCCGGATTTAATCCAATAACGCCGCTGCTATAAACCGAATCAGCGAACAAGAAATGAGGGTATGACATCACTAGGGGGGCACCTATAACAAAATTAAAAATTATTTTTTTTTGTCATATTTTCAATTGTTTTAAGTTGTTAAGCTCTAATAAACATTGAAGGAAACATCGTGAGAAAACCTGCATGTGTGAGAAAAATAAGAATAAAATATTTCGAAGACATGTGAAGTTCGCCAACACACATTGGGCCAGCGTAAAAACCCTCTCAGAAATGAGAGGCATGTGCCCAACAGTGAGACGTGTATAGGCTGTAACTTTTAACTTTAAGGTAGCGTTATATTGTCTAGTTGAGAGTAAAGCCCATCCTCTCTGCGTCGCATTCGAGGTGTGCAAATCTTTCAAACAATTGTTAATAGCTATACCAAAGTTATTGTTTTACTAACGTGTACCCGCGAGCCCGCGACATCGCTGCGTGACATTTATTTTACTTAAACCGGGTTTATAGATTTAAAAACGCTTTATTTTCTTTTACAAGCCGTTTTGCAATAAATGAAGTGCTTAAAAACTCCTTTTTAAAACAAAATATCAGTTTAATTATTTATGAAAGGTCTAAAGTTTTATCCATTTTAAGTCGTCCTAAGTTGCTTAATGAATATTTGTAATATAAATTGTTTTCACGTGCAACGTGTCTGGAATAAAGGAATCGGGCGTTAGTAATTGATGAAAAACTCTGTTAGTCCGCCGAGCTACTCCAATGCAATAATGAAATATTTTAATCCTCAATCACGCAGTCTATTCACGTGGTAAATGGGTACCTACCATTCCAATTAATTATTTCATTAATGCCTGCGAGTAGAGAAACCGGGTTGCTAGCGTACTGTGAAATTTACGGCTTAGCCTCCGAGGAACCACGGTTGTCCTTCGTATAGTCTGTTTGTTAAGATAGTGTCTGTACACCCGCATGCGCACTTATTATTTTGCTTTTATTTTATTGAAGAGAAAAGTTCTTTAGATTCGTTGTGATTCGAAACAAATGAGACGAAAAAGCGACACTAAAAAGAGACGAATATATAAATCTATGGGAGAGAATGAGATAGAATCTTATACTAATATAATAAAGTGGAAAAGGTTTTTTGTTTGTTTAAACACGCTAATCTCTGGAACTACTAGTCCGATTTGGTAAATTCTTTTTGTATATGATAGCCAGATTCACGAGGAATAGTATAGGCTGTCTATCTAGCATTAAGCTACACCTCTCAACTAGCCTTCAATATTGAGTTTTGATGAGCAAGTCGAAAGAAAAGCGCTCCCGAACTGCTTAATTCGCGTGCGCTGGCGTAATAGTTATAGGTACTAGTACCTACTATGTTTTACAAAAATATAGATCTTTCCTCCATCAAAAAAAAGTCCACAACACCAAAGTCCTATTTCTTATACATAAGCCACAATAAGGTATATTGTGACAAAAATAAATTGAAAATTAAAAAGTGATTTATGAGCGTTATTATTAGGCATAGCATATTAATCCTTACAAACGAAAGTTACTTCATCATAAGAAAATTTTATGAAGATTAACTATGTTCTTTATAGCATGTTATTTGGACACATAGTTTAAGAGATAATGAAAAATTAAAATAATTCATGACTTGGTTTGGGGCGCGAATGACGCCTAGTCACCGGATGAGAACCGAAAGAGAATAAGCGAGGTCATGTCGCGTGGCTCAGAGATACTCGTATACGCGGGTGATACCGTGGGGAACAGCTAGTTCAGTATTATAAAGTGTTTCCTATTATCTCGGCCTCCTCTGTTTGCGGTGCTTTAAATGTGTAAATGGCTAATATAACTTTTAAATGTTAAAATAAAGAATTTAAAAAATTACAAATTTATTGTCAAATAAATAAAATTAAATATATTAAATAAAATTTTCATATCCAAACCATTCTTAACAATCCACGATTTCATATCTTACCGATTTATATTAAATTAGTATATTTTACGGACCACCTTGAGAGTCAATCAATTTTTGTTTCCTTGTTGGATAAAATGATTTTACCTATAGAATTCATTGTATAGGTGAAATCATTTTATCCAACAAAAATTGATTGACTGCAGTAGACTTCGCTATTACAAAGCAATTTTCGTCGAAAGAAAATATTCTTTTGATTTACGAGGTGAAATGGGCGCCAAAAGCAGATTTTTGACGCTTTATTGGTGCGCAGAATATCAATTTTTTGTCAATTAAAACTACGAATTCACTGTTTTTTTTTAATTATTATGAAAGTTAAAGATTTTCCTTAGTGAATTATGATGGCCAAAACACGATTGACACATTTTGGCTTGATACAAAAAAATCGCAATGTTTTCTCAAAATCTACAATTTTAGGTACGTCCATTAAGGGAAAAAGCAGTTTCATTCGAATGTAATTTAAGCAATTTCAATTAAATTCTGTTTACGTGTTCACCAGTAAATACATGGGGGAATTATGGGTTTATTTTCTAATAAAAGAGTATATTTCATTTTAAGAAGAAATCTATACTAATATTATAAAGAGAGAGTGCGAATTATATGAGTTTGTATATATGTGGAGGGTAATCTCCGGAACCACTGCACCTATTTGAATATTTATTTCACCATTTGAAACGTACATTATTCCAGATGGAATTGGCTATATATTATGTACATATATTTATATTATGGCTAAAAGTTGTGATGATATTTGTCAACTAAGTGGAATACAAATAAAAAAGGTTCTATGACTTTTTACGATAAAGTTAATATTTTCGGAATTATGAATTTTCAAATGTTTGAAAAATCCCGAATTCGAATACTGGCTCTTGCGGTCGTTTATTCCGGTATAGCCGCGACTTCTCTTAGAGGTGGAAAAACTCCCCATTCCACATTTAAATTGCCTTTCAGTGTCTTCATTCAGAAAGAATCCGTATGTTCCATACGAAAATACGGGCCACTAGGCAAACTTCTTCAATATGTCTGTCTCATTATGTGGGACGAATGTACGATGAGCCACCGCTCACATATAGAAGCTATAGACAGAACTCTAAAAGACCTAAGAAGTTCAGATATTTGGGATATTATGGGAGACGTCACCGGCAAACCTTCGTGTTTGCCGGTGACTTACGTCAAACTCTTCCTGTTGTGCCTAGAGGAACACGTGCAGATATACTTAACGCCCGCATAAAGGCGTCTCCTTTATGGAGCTCTGTACAATCAATCACCTTAAGAACAAACATAAGAGCCCATTTAGGAGAGGGTAATACGCATTTCGCGAGTTTTTATTATAAGTAGGTGATGGGAAAATACCTGAAGAAGATGGCCTTATTAAAATAGATGAGTTAGAAAAGTCTATCTCAAGTCTTAATGATTTGATTCTAAATGTTTATCCAGCAATTGAGATTATTTCTGAAAAATTACACATGGATGAGCGAGAGGGCAATAGTTTCGCCAAGAAATTCTGTTGATCATATCAATGAACTAATATTAGAAAGAATACCAGGTAATCAAAAAATATACAAATCCGTTGATACCGTATTAGATACAGAGGACACTGTGTATTACCCACAGGAATTCCTTAATTCCCTTAATCCTTCAGGACTTCACCTCATACTCTAAACATTAAAGTCATTATTCCAATAACTTTATTGTGAAACCTGAATCCGCCTAATCTGTGCAATGGAACTAGACTTCAATTAAAATCGCACGTAATAATGTGATTGAGAGTATTACTCTTACGGGACCAGCGGCAGGTCAATTGGCGAATATTCCCCGCATTCCCATGATCATCACAGACAATTATATATTGGTCTTTCTAGGTCATGAGAATGCGGAGAACCAATTTATATTAAAGCCGCAGAAAAATGGAACAAAAATGTGTTATATGACGAAGTTTTAAAATAAGTTATATCTACGAAGCTAAATCTGAAATATATTAAGTATACCCATATAGATAATTGTTCAACCCGGGCAAAGCCGGGGTGGGCTGCTAGTATCAAATAAATATCATGCAATAAAATGGCGCGCGGGCCGGCCAAACAGGAGCATAACCGCCGCTCCTCGCCCGTGACCACGATACTATTTCGCCTTAATATATTAAAATTTTGGCTCTACATGTCTAAAAATATGGATTGTAACATTTATTTGCTATAAAATTAAACTTTTATGTAATATTTAATGCCGCACTTGTGGTTGAAAATTATCAAATTAAATAAATCATTTGCTGTGATTTTTTTTGTTTTATATTTCATTACATTTGAAGGTTTCACTTCTACCGCGTGTGAACTGCACGCATGCTTTTTTTATTTTTTACTGTGTTTGTTAAATAAATGTTATTCTATTCTAAAAATAAAATAGAATACTATTTTATCCTTATGGTTAATGTAGTAAAATATGAAAATAAATAATAAAAACAAGTTAGGTAACAAAGGACCTTTCACTACGGCGCTTCATTTTAAAATGCCAAATTCTCCTTCGGGTGTACGCCGTTCGCGGCATTCTTTGTGGTCGCGGCGGCGCCTTTGACAAAATGCGGCACGTGCCAAGGCGGCGCGACTCAAGGCGACCGAATCTAAGCGAACAGACTATATGCTCAAACGCAAATGCTCGTCCTAAACTATTTGAACCCGTAATTCTCATGTAATGATAAGATCGGATGTAGGTTAGACTGCAGTGTCTGAAACATGTTGTCAACCATCCTAGCACAACTAGGACTGAAAACCAATTATTTTTAACAAATGTGCCAACCTGGGACTCGAGTTCAGAACCCATGACGTGATTCCATGCTTTTAATTCAAAAATAGCAAAAAAGAAAAAATAAGATACCTGCAGTTTCTTTCGCCGTTTCTTCATCAAAGGATCGTAGGCGAATTTCATAATATGTTCTCGAAATATTGCACAGCTTGCTCGCGACAGCGATTCGGGTGTGCCAGAAAGCAATCGACCTACGTGAAATTGTACCTGTCATTCATGTAACGAATTAACCCCATCTGAGTAGAGTGTAATTAATAAGAAATTCTAACCTAATTAATATATTATCGATCGATTGACCTTAAATGCGAACGAAATTTTATTATTGAAGTCAGTTGGTCTGTGACTCTGCATATTACTTCGATAATGCAGTTGTATGACGCAATTAATAAGTTAAACTATGTATGTTACATTAAGTTATGAACCATAACCTTATCGTTTAAGAGGTATTAACAAAAGTCGGTCTATTTTCTGACGTAAGTTGTATGACGTAGGTTACACATTCAGCTTGCCATTAGTTCAGTCCATCAGTATGGTTAGACTGACGCCAAACTGATTGTCTAATTGACGGACTGATGTACTAATGGATCGGACTGACGGATTTTTTAAGATTTTTAATAAAACTAATGTAGTTTTAACGATTTTATCGCGTTAATTAACTTATTTTATATTCCCGACGTTTCGAGTACTTTACAGCTCCTATGGTTACGGGGGGACTGAGGTGTTAGATGTCCCACCCAATGCCATAGTTAACCACGGCTACCTCCAGTTTAAATTATAAATGTTTGTTCCGATCTACGCTAAAATAAATTATAGTATCTATAAGTCCGCAATCTGTGTACGCGTACAGACTCGCCCCTGCCATTACATCAGACTTGATAGACCACAAATTCTCGCAAAAGAATACCGATTCCGACCAAGGATGATTCTCAGAGCTAGTGAAATCAAAAAACATCCCAATCGCATAGAAGATGGCTGGGTGCTACCATTTACTTGGGATCTTACAAAATTAAATCCTGACCCAAGCATACCACTGCAAGAGTTCGAGATAGTATAAGCTCTTTATGCGTAAATCAGACTAAAAATTAATAATTTTAAACTGAAGGTAGCTATGGTTAAACATGACATGAGGTGTGGGATGTCGAACATCTCAGTCCCCCTGTGACCGTGGGTGCAGAAAAGTAACTGAAACGTCGGGAATATAAAATAAGTTAATTAAACGCGATAAAATCCGTCAAAACTAGTCCATTAAATGTGTAGTGTTCGCGTAAATAAACACATCATCAACACGGTATATGGATATTTTAACAACTAAATTTTTTTTTATATAAACATTGACTGAGATTTCAGATATTTATGCAGAGAAAAAAAAACGCAAGTGAACAGTGAAAAACGAAAGTTTAATTTTTAAATTAAAAATAAAGAAAAGTAAAAACCTTTTAAGGGAGGCTATTAACTAAGAGTTAATAATCAGTAAAATCACCCATGACATTCATAACGCATCTGCATCGGTTAGGCATACTCAGAATGAGGTAGTTATGCATCCCGGTATTCCCGGTATTGCAACGGAGACCATCATAGATTGCTGAATTGCGTCTGGAAGACGGGTGGTCTTTCGTAGGCATACTGATAACTGTTCTTTAGTTTAATGTTCTAGAGTAAGAATTAAGATAGTCTCAGTTAGGCTCCCACATGTATCGGAGATGTAGTTTTAAGTAGTATTAATTAATGTATCGCACATTATTAGTCTTAAGTTTTAAATAAAGTCTTTTTTAAAACGTCTTTGGACAAATGCGAATCTTGACTGGCGCAGCCGGTAGGATTTCGTGCGTAAAGCTTGCTCATATAAGAAGACTCGCGAATCAGTCCTTGTATAGCAGTTTACGGTGCCGTCTTGCACTAGCACGGAATCCACGATCCTAAATAAATTTGCAAATTCGAACCAGGACATCTCAAGAAAGAAGACTTCCAAGCCCCAGCAGAAGGATGAGTTCGAGTGCACTGTGAGTAAACCTGTTCCCATCTATTTTTGCTTGCTAGAATTTGAGTGTTATTTGATTTTTCTTAAATCAAACTAAATAAATTGCACAAAAATTGGCAATTTATATCATTAAGTTTAATAATTGAATAACGAGAATTAATTTTGAATAAAAATAATTTATAAAAGTGTTATAAAAATAAAATTTATATGAAATAATAAATAAACAAATAAATAATTAAAAGAAAATATAAAAGTAATAATTATATAAATTGTTTTAATAATATTTAATTAAAATGGAACAATTACGTTTGAAGGAGAGAAGGATTATCAAATTTATTTATTAAGAAGGCTCAGTACATATACAGGTCTTTCGCAGACCCTAATAATGCCACACAAAACATGCGACAAGCAGCCGATTAATCGGTAGGGCAGCTACTTTAAGTGGGCGTGATGATATTAATTGTTGGAACTCTCATAAAGATATTTCAATTCAACATTTTGGCGATCCGAGTTCGGAAGATTGCATAGCTATCGAGTTAGAACAAAAGAAAATTAAGTCTGATGAATCATTTATCGCTTTTTGTCATAGGATATATGCGTAGTAGTATTAAAAGAATATTTTCTTTCGACGAAAATTGCTTTGTAATAGCGAAGTCTACTGCAGTCAATCAATTTTTGTTGGATAAAATGATTTCACCTATACAATGAATTCTATAGGTAAAATCATTTTATCCAACAAGGAAACAAAAATTGATTGACTCTCAAGGTGGTCCGTAAAATGTACTAATTTAATATAAATCGGTAAGATATGAAATCGTGGATTGTTAAGAATGGTTTGGATATGAAAATTTTATTTAATATAATTAATTTTATTTATTTGACAATAAATTTGTAATTTTTTAAATTCTTTATTTTAACATTTAATAGTTATATTAGCCATTTTTAAAGCACCGCAAACACAGGAGGCCGAGATAATAGGAAACACTTTATACTGAACTAGCTGTTCCCCACGGTATCACCCGCGTATACGAGTATCTCTGAGCCACGCGACATGACCTCGCTTACTCTCTTTCGGTTCTCATCGGGTGACTAGGCGTCATTCGCGCCACAAACCAAGTCATGAATTATTTTAATTTTTCATTATCTCTTAAACTATGCGTCCAAATAACATGCTATAAAGAACATAGTTAATCTTCATAAAATTGTCTTATGATGAAGTAACTTTCGTTTTTAAGGATTAATATGCTATGCCTAATAATAACGCTCATAAATCACTTTTTAATTTTCAATTTATTTTTGTCACAATATACCTTATTGTGGCTTATGTATAAGAAATAGGACTTTGGTGTTGTGGACTTTTTTTGATGGAGGAAAGATCTATATTTTTGTAAAACATAGTAGGTACTAGTACCTATAACTATTACGCCAGTGCAAGCGAATTAAGCAGTTCTGGAGCGCTTTTTCTTTCGACTTGCTTATCAAAACTCAATATTTAAGTGGGCTGAGAGGTGTAGCTTAATGCTAGATAGACAGCCTATACTATTCCTCGTGAATCTGGCTATCATATACAAAAAGAATTTACCAAATCGGACTAGTAGTTCCAGAGATTAGCGTGTTTAAACAAACAAAAAACCTTTTCCACTTTATTATATTAGCATAAGATTCTATCTCATTCTCTCCTATAGATTTATATATTCGTCTCTTTTTAGTGTCGCTTTTTCGTTTCATTTGTTTCAAATCACAACGAATGTAAAGAACTTTTCACTTCAATAAAATAAAAGCAAAATAATAAGTGCGCATGCGGGTGTACAGACACTATCTTAACGAACAGACTATACGAAGGACAACCGTGGTTCCTCGGAGGCTAAGCGTTAACCGTGATTTTCAATTACTAACGCCCGATTCCTTTATTCCAGACACGTTGCATATAAAAACAATTTATATTACAAATATTCATTAAGCAACTTAGGACGACTTAAAATGGATAAAACTTTAGACCTTTCATAAATAATTGAACTGGTATTTTGTTTTAAAAAGAAGTTTTCAAGCACTTCATTTATTGCAAAATGGCTTGTAAAAGAAAATAAAGCGTTTTTAAATCTAGAAACCCGGTTTAAGTAAAATAAATATCACGCAGCGATGTCGCGGGCTCGCGGGTAGACGTTAGTAAAACAATAACTTTGGTATAGCTATTAACAATTGTTTGAAAGATTTGCACACCTTGAATGTGACGCAGAGAGGTTGGGCTTAACTCACAACTAGACAATGTGACGCTACCTTAAAGTTAAAAGTTACAGCCTATACACGTCTCACTGTTGGGCACAGGCCTCTCATTTCTGAGAGGGCTTTTACGCTGGCCTAATGTGTGTTGGCGAACTTCACATGTCTTCGAAATATTTTTTTCTTATTTTTCTCACACATGCAGGTTTTCCCACGATATTTTCCTTCACCACCAAGCACGTGGTATATCAGCACTTAAAATTGCGATTACCAATTTCATTAATCCCGGCGGGGATCAAATCCAGGTTACTCGCGTACTGTGAAATTTACAGTGAGTGAGAGAGCGCTTAGCCCCTGAGGTACCACGGCTCTCTTAGCCAATGAGCTACCAAATCTCTCCTGAGCTACCACAGCTCTAACGGCTCGGTATATTATTACCTGCTCTCAATAAATTCGGTATATTATTAGACTCTATTTACTAAATATGTTTTTGAAACGTAATTTGGAATATAACTATGGCATTAAAAAAATGCATTAAAACATTTATCTCATGAGACATTTGTAAAAATTCCAATAAAATAATTAAATAATTTATCGATATTAGCACACGAGTAATACTCATGAGATATAAGGAAGTTGTAAAGCACTGAGAGGACACTTTTATGTTGTTTGCATTTCCTGTGACGTCATCTTATTTATTTCAACAATAAGCATTTCAATGCTTTAAATAAATATTTATGGCTAATTATACATATGAAGTACTCAATATTCCATTTGTATAGTGTTCAAATAAACAATATTGTTAACTATTATTGGCTTCATAATTGTTTATTTGAAGTGAAAACTTCTTTAGCATCGTTGTGATTTGAAACTCAATGAAACGAAAAAGCGATACTAAAAAGAGACAAATATATAAATCTATAGGAAAGAATGAGATAGAATCTATACTCTATACTAATATATAGCTATATATATTAGTATAGAGTATCTCTATACTAATACATACTAATATAAAGCGGAAGAGGTTTTTTTGTTTGTTTAAGCACGCTAATCTCTGGAACTACCAGTCCGATTTGATAAATTATTTTTGTATATGACAGCCAGATTCTTGGGGAATAGGTATAGGCTGTCTAGTATTAGGCTACACCTCTGAGCTAGCCTATTGTTATACCTAGCATATTGATTTTTGTTAAGCAAGTCGGATGAAAAAGCGCTGCCTAACTGCTTTATCCGCGTGCGCTGGCGTAATGGTTAGCTAATTAGTAATGGTAGTAAAAATATAGACTTACTTAAAGTCGACAATACCATAGGGCTATTTCTTATACAAAAGCCACAATATGGTATTTTGTGACAAAAAAATATTGAAAATTAAAAAGTGATTTATGAGCGTTATTATTAGGCATAGCATATTAATCCTTACGAACCAAAGGTACTTCATTATCAAGACAATTTTATGAAGAAAAACTTTGCGCTTTATAGCATGTTATTTGGACGCATAGTTTAAGAGATAATGACAAATTTAAATAATTCAACACTCAGCTCGGCGCACGAACGACGCTAGCCACCCGATGAGATTCAAGAGCGCGGCTCAGATCTCGGGGAACAGCTAGTTCAGTATAAAGTATTTTCTATTATCTCCGTCTGCTCTGTATGCTTTAAAGGTGATTAATATAACTTATAACTGTTAAAATAAAAAAAATATATAAATTTATTATCAAATAAATAAAATTAATTATATTGAATAAAATTATCATATCCAAACCTTTCTTAACAATCAACGATTTCATATCTCACCGATTATTATTAACTAAAGATATCTTTTGATTTAATACACTAAAATTATACGTCTAAAAATAAGGATTGTAACATTTATTTGCTTTAAAATTAAACTTATATCTTATATTTTATACCGCACATATGATTGAAAATTATCAAATTAAATAAATCATTTGCTGTGAAATGTTTTTGTTTTTTATTTCACTAACTTTTGCCCGCGACTTACGTCCGCGTAGATATTATACTTTATGCCATAGGTGATCCATCAATAATCGCACTTTCATAGTAAATTCCATCACTCTCTTTAGGGATGATTTCCGTGATCATAACTATCCTTTTTCCATCCCCGGGACTTAAACTATCTCGATACCAAATGTTTTCATCTAAATCGGTTCAGCGGTTTAAGCGTGAAGAGGTACATTTGTTCACGCGGCGATGAGCGATGTTTTCTCCCACCTCGTCCGCAGTCCGGCAGTACGCCCGACCGCCCTGCGCGCGCCGGACCGCACAATTTTATATCGTCGTTACTTTTAAAATATTTGACCAAATTATGTACTTTAAAAGACAAATTTTGATAAAATCCATTTGATACTGCAAAATGTGCATTGGAAATAAAGTATAAAATTTTATTGTATTTATGGTTCACTATTTTGGTAATAATGGCTTATACATAAAAGATAGCTATATATACTGTCGCGGACTTTATTGTAGAACTATTTAGGAGAAATAATTCCACCATACAATATATTGGTGTAACTCTTACAGTTTTTGCACCGCACTCCAAAATAGCTCGCAAATGACAGATTCATTCCGACTTACTTAACACTTATCGTTATATTTTGACCAATTTACACAATATCTTTATTAATTATAGCCTACGTGTTGTTCTGATGTATGAGCTATATTATTGTAAAATTTCATTAAATACATTCAGTAGTTTTTGCGTAGAACGAGTAACAAACATCCATAGATTCATACATCCTCACAAGCTTTCACGTTTATATAATAATATTATAAGTAGAATTTCATTTGAATGAATGATTCACTTCTACCGCGTGTGAACTGCACACGTGTGTTTTTAATGATCCGTGATGAAAGAACTATAATACTTTATGCAATCTCTGTTTGAAACTGATGATGTTCTTATATTAACCAAAATACATATAATACAAGACGTGAGGTTCAAAAATCTAATTATCGACTTTATTTTTAGTGACCAGATAGGGCACAGGATGGAAGACACGATGGAGCACAGGAGGCCTGCGAAAAGCAGTGGGATGCAACCTCATTTTTAAGAGGTTTTAGGTTTAAGATTATGGAGCAGTTAGTCTGAGACGCTGTTCCAGTACGAGTTGGCGAGCTTCAAATGTGCTCGAAATATTGTGATTTCGTGAAATGCAGGTTTCCCTATAATGTTTTCTTTCACCTATAAGCACATGATAAATCAGCACTTAAAACTAAATCAATTTTTATTATGTTGGCGGGGATCGAACCCCACTTGCTCCTTTACCACGAAATTTACGGCGACCTTACCACCGCTTACCACCAGGTGGGATTGAAGCCAAACACTGTGTTTTATAAAAAGTAAAAAAGAACGCTTAGCCCCTGAGATACCACAGGGTTTTAGTTATATTTAATTAAAAATCTAATTTTAGTCTAGATCAATATTTTAATGGCGTTTATCTTTTTAGATAAGTATAGGTATATACATAATATGTACGTTGCAGTCCGATGATTTAATCAGTTAGTTAATCGGATTAGTTTACATTAGTCTTAATGGCGTTTGTCTTTTTAGATAGGTATACGTATATACATAATATGTACGTCACAGTCCGATGATTTAATCCGTTAATTAATCGGATTAGTTTACATTAGTTAACCCCCCGATGAGGTACCTGCGTTTCGTGGTGGGAGGGAGCTTAGTAGCTGTGGCTTGATCTTCCACGGTGAACTGGTAAGACGAAGGGTCGTCCCGAGATGGCTTATACTAGTAGGTTTGGCGAGCCGCGGATGATTTGGCGTCGGATGCGTGCTGGTGGGTAGTGGAGGGCTACTCCCTCAACTTTCGTGTTGCGGCCGAGCAAAAAGGAGTACAAAAGTACTGTCTTTTGCCTATACGTGATCGGCGATGGAGCCGTAGAGCAGACCCGCCGCTGGGGCTGGGAATGTGGCTGATACCCTCAATAGCTCAATAAAAGACAGTTATTTCGATATTACGGACAGACACTTCAATTAGCTTCTACACGTCATTTTGTTGGACATTCAGTTTTATTAACAAATAAAATTGCAATGTCAGTCTTTTTTAGTCACACGAACGTATGTAATATAAATTAAAAAGCATAAGGCCGAAAGGTGTATAGCAGTAACAATGTTAACAAGACTAAATTAAAAACTCACTGCAAACTACTTGATTAAAATATAAAAATACATTTTATGTACAGTATTACCTTGTTATAACGATACTGTTTATTACAAATTTAATACAATCTGACTACAGGCGTTCATCAAGGCGGAAATCTGTCTCATTTATTATTTTCTACAGGCTGTTCCTCGCGACTTCGTCAGTGTGAAATTTATTACGCTCTTTAATTAACGTTATTTAGTTCTAATTTTTTGCGCGGAACCCTAATTATTTTTTATAAAAGTAGCCTAAGTTATTCCTTGTAACATCAGCTATCTGCCAGTGAAAGTCCCGTCAAAATTGGTCCAGCCATTTTGAAGATTAGCCGCAACAAATAGACAGACAGATAGAAGGACAGAAAAGACAGACAGACAAAAATTTTAAAAATTGGTTCTTTTGTTATAAGTACCGTATATACTTTCATATGCATTTTGTAAAAATCTGTTATTTTGACATTACAAACAGACACTTCAATTTTATTTATTTGTATAGATTTTTATTCGTTTTTAAATCATCAGTGCATCTATGACTTGTGCAAAAGTTATGGCATTGCTGTCAATCCTGCTAAATGTCAAGCTATAATTCTCGGTAGCCCTCATCGTTTAGCTAAACTAGATTTTAATCCACTGGAGCCTAACACAACACAATGATTCCTCTTAGTGATATAGTAAAAGACCTTGGGTTAATGATTGATGCTAATTTAAGTTGGCAATCTCAGGTGGCTGAAGTAAGCCGGAGAGTAACAATCACCCTGTGAGGCCTTTATCGTTTTAAGAATTTCCTTCCAACCGAGACTAAGGCTATGTTGGTCCGAACACTTATTTTACCGGTCATTGATTATGTTGATGTGTGTTACCCTGATGTAAGTCAAGTACTCAGTGGCCGATTATCCTTAAGGCAACCTAGGCACTTGCCCAGCGGCGCAAGGTTACAAAGGGGCGCGCGCGAAATTTTTTAAACAAAAAAAAATTAAGTAAGTACAGTATACAATTTGGCCTTCTCTTCCAAGTGATCACGAAATTGCACGTCATTCGATATGTCGACGTCGAGGATTCTGATACTGGCTGAGGCAACAAGGGAAGTGCCCTGAAACTGAGGAGATACGACAAAGGGGTTCTTTTTAGCGGTAAACGCGCAAACTTGTGTCTTCTGGGAATTGAAATGAACTAGATTTAGTCGCCCCCGATCCGAGACTTTGTTCAGCAAAGACTCGACTTCAGACACAGGTTTGTTCCGCTACTCGGCTACGTTTTCCCGAGAATACAAAGTAAATACATAAAATAAAAAAAATATACTTTCTATAGAGATGTAGAGCTTCCAAAGTGCGCTCCGTCTACTTAATTACTCCTACATCGCCCTCACTCTCTTATCACGTTTTTCATTCAGCCCACCTGTTACGCGTCCTTATTAAATTATAATATAGTTTATTTGCAAAATAAGTAGTTATATAATATATGGCCGCCAGAGGGGCGCCTATTAGGTGCTAGCCTAAAGCGCAATCGACATTTAATCCGCCTCTGCAAATTGGATCGTCTGCTCAATAATTGCATCCGTTTTGTTTTCGATCTTCGTAGATACGATCATGAAACCTTATATCGTTTTAGCTGAAATGGCTCCCTATCCATCAGCGTAGATGCATCAGAATTCTTCGCACATTATTTTCAATCCTTTACGATCCATGCACGCAACAACACCTAATATGAAAGTTTCACTATTTGGGTTCTTCTCACGATCGTAACCTACGATCCTCCGAGGGAACTACCTTATGTGTTTTTCCTCTCCGTACCAAATTTATGTCCCAGTCTTTTATTCCACAGGTGGGCGCGGGCCGCTCATTTCTAAGTGGGTTTTAGAGCGGGGAAAAATGCTTAAATGCTTGTTTGCGTATATAACAACTACACATGTCTTCGAAATATTTTAATTTATCATACGTGTCGGTTATGCCAAGATGTTTTTTTTTTGCTTTCCGCCAGAGGCAAATCACCACTTAAAATTTGCTATTACCACTTAAAATGCTGCCCGAGGGGATCAAAACAATTTGCACGTTTATGAGGTAAGGCATTATACCGCCGGCATTAACACGCTCTGTTCACAGAACACAAGCGTTGTGACGTCTTCAATACACACAATACATACTTCAATATATTGCAATTGGGCAACAAAACACAACGCACACTTCAAGTGCAAGTGCAGCATAAGTTTCTCTCCAAAAATTACAAGAGCTTCGACTGGGCACTCTCCGTCATCCACCAAGCTCGCAAGAATTTGCTCGTCCTGATTTTTATATTATTCGGAATTTGAATAACTTTATATTTATTTTATAGTGTACAATTTCAACTCCGATGAGGCGGAAAAGAACGCCTTGAAAGTATTCATTGATGGACATCGTCCTTATGCTTTATAATTTAGTAGTAGAAATATACAATAAACTTACATTTAAATGCAAAAACTGCATTGACAACAATGTTGAGCATCGATTAATAAAACATATAATTTTAATGATATAAACTTAAAATGTACTAACTTAAGTACATATAAGTTAGTAAGTACTGTGTTGTGATTATGAATTTTATACTGACTGAATACTTATTTGCAATTTAATATCGTGTTGTAGAGAATAAGGTTATCCTTTGATGTAAATAACTCTCTTTTGCAACGTAAAATTACTTTAATATTTACGTGCAGTGCATAGCGCTGCGTTATTGATTTAGAGGGAGAGACGGCGAGACGTGGGTAGATAGTGGGAGGGTGAGGCGTGGGGAGATGGAGGGAGGGTGAGGCGTGGGGAGATGGAGAGAGGAGAGAATGGGCTATGGAGATTGAAACTGTACTGCGTGATGTAATACAATATTCACGTACATTTCCTATTTCTATGAAAGATTTTTTAAATCAACGTTGATGTTTTATAGTTAAAAAGATATTTAACTTCAGCGTAACCAAAGCCAAATTACTGGTAAAGAGGCATTAATTTAAACGGTGTCATTGTCGGCTGCCAGTCGTGACAATCGCACCTTTGATTCACCATCCAAGGGTTAGCATCGATCTTTCAATCCGATTAAAGTAGCTATCTTCAAGCAATAATGAATAGATTTTTGTTGCCAGTAAAACGAAGTAAGGCTTTTTCATCTAGGGCTATGACACTATTACAAGCTATTAAAAATTTCTCTAATTATATTCTCTCACAAAAAATAATTAATTAAAAAAATTAAACTTTTATAATAAAATAATATGTTATTGCAAATTAAATAATATTATTTCTATCTATCTTTCCATCTATCTACGTCGCGGCTGCCCGCCGCTGGCTATGTCCCCAAACTGCTAATGAATTTACCGCGAACCTTGGACCTTGGTTACCTTTTTTTGCAGTATGTGCGGTAACCCCATCTTGATGAAACCCCGTTTTATCATGAGGTCCATTATAATCTAACGTTCCATAAAACAATTGTTGAACATCGCGACTTAGCGATCACTGGCCACAGTTACAGCGTTGACGCGTCTTCAAAAAAGTAAGGCCTTATAATTCGTGTCAGAAATACCGCGCACCAGACGGTCACCTTAGGACTGTACACTTGATGGTTCTCAATGAATGTAGACTGCATTGATTGTGAGGCAAGATGGAATGCCCATTTCCAGTGAAAAGGGTCTCCGATTCTCTACACTCAAACACAGCAGCATGATGCTGCTATTCTGTGAGAACGTGATCCTTTCCCGATCGTGCCGACCCATTCATGCTACAAACCATAATATAGCTACAGCGTGGCTCTACCACGTATAAAAGGTAAAATGTAAGCTCGTTTATAATTTTATTTTATAAAAATAAGTAAAAAGTACTTAATGGTGCAGTCCATATTATACGTTTCACTGTAAGCACTGGCCTTCTTTGATTGGTGAGAGAGTAAGTGGAGAAATAAATGCGTGCTAATTTAGCGCTTGTTTGTGGACTTGAGATGTTCTCGAAATATTTAAAATCTTCTGACATGCAGGTTTCCTCACAACGTTTTCTTCACCGTTAAGCACGTGGTAAACCAGCACTTAAAATACTAATAACAATTTTATTTCATTCCAGGTAGCTCGAGTACTGTGGAATTTACGGCGAGCGTTTATTATTAGAGCACTTATTGGCGGTTAAATACAATATTAATGACCATAAGTTTTTCAAAAAGTTGTCTTTGTTCTTCTATCTTCAGCCTGTTATTTTTTAAGAGCAAAACCAACTTTTAGCTTAATATATAATATTTTTCTACATGCACTGAAGTGAGTAGGGTAGAGTGTCAAAACATTTTATTCAATATAAAGATACATGTATCTTTATATTGAATAACATACATATGTATATGTATGTTATTACTCCAAGAACAAACATGAATAAAATAATAAATATAATATTTAATCTTAGAATAATAATTAATAGGTATTTGTCCCCTAGTACGGCTTTCTGTAACCTATCCTTAATTTTAAAGTTTAAACGTTACGATGCCACTTAGTACCTACTTGAGTATTAGTGCGTACACTCACGGGGTCACAGGGGTAGAATAGTATATTTTTATTTAATATAAATTATTGCATAATTATTATATAAATAAAAATAATATTGTGTTACTTTGAATCGTATTATCGTACTCATTACAGTTACGTCCAACTTTTTCGCTATCTCTTTACATAGCAAACTAAAATATTAAAAAACACAATTTTCCTGGTACTCCACAATCTACGATATTTACACTGTATTTGCCTGGTGCATATACGAATAGGTATATTCTCTTTGACGTGGAATACAGATTTTTGTTTGATAAAAGCCGGATTAATATTTGTCAGTATTAAAATCTATACACTCGCCGTCTCAATTGAGCAAAAATGTATTCGTGCAAATACTGCGTGGAAATGGAATTAATTAACTTTTTCATGTGAAGCGTACGATCGATTCCGATCCGACAAAGGATGAAAAATAAAATATTTCACAGCATGTATGTAACTGACTCTCCATTTGATGGCGAAAATAGGTAAGACCATAGGTTACCAGCCCAAAAATACTCCTAGGCAGAAAAGGAATCCTATCTACTAATAAGTTATTTTGCAATGGAAGTCATTTTGGTGCAATCTTTATTGAAATCAAGATGTTTCTGTGTATGTTTCGTTCGATGAGTAATTTGGCATTTATTTGTACTAAATTTTTCCGACTATAAGGAAACAATTTTTTTTCTTGCTCAAAAGGAAGTTTCGTGAGCGTAATTCAAGACATGGTCTATTCGGGTGCCAAATTTCATTCCATTCCGTTCATTCCGTGTAGCCGTTTATGCGTGTTGGAATTAAAAAAATACATCTAAATACAGTACAGGTAAATTAAGTTTTTAAAAACACCTAATTTTTCATAAGTTCAAAAGTCGCTCGAATTTACGATATTAGTCAAGTGTTGACTTAGAATATTTAAAAAAATCACAATAACAGACAAATGATGCCCGTCGCCAGTCTGGATATTTACATCTGGTGTAAACGAGGTGATTATACAGACATCTATAGAAAAGGCTTAAGATTTTTCTGTCATTTGCCAAAGTCGCCTCTTAAGGCACCCACGGGACGAAATGGGGTTATAGATTGATTTACGCCGCCACCAAATTGCACTTAAAACAATGTGTTTTAGGTTACCATAATATAATCATTTTCGTGACGAAAACCAGTCGTAGTAGTTAATTGTTCGTGAAGTAGAAGACGACAGCAAATTATTGTTTCAATATTTTCCGACATCTTTATAAGAAATAACCAGTTTAACAAGACGCTATGTCGTTGACCAACAACGATGCTAATTTACCTACTGTGGATCTTAATCATGAATATTAATGGTCACTATTAACCTCAAAAATCTTATGATCAAAACAGCAAAGGCCATAAAATGAGATAATACATCAAATTCAATAACGTTTCTTCATATATGATACTTCATATACATGCGAGTATATGATACTTAAGATAAATTGCATAATAAGTGTAGACAAGGCAAGCATCCATTTACTCATAATATTCATATTCGGGCAATAGTATTTTTTTTACATGTAGAGTAATCGCTTTTTTTACCATCTAGAATCGACCATCGCCATTCGGATGCAAGCTAAAAAGTTTCGTTTATACTTAGGCCACGTTTAGAAATGGACTATTCCAGACTTAAAACAAGTATTGCATTTGGACAAAATTCCATTTAATTAGCTAAAATCATTCGTGATTGTTCATTTAATTATACCCATTTTAACGGCAACATACATACATAATTTTTTTTGTACAACTATGGGGATTAAACCCTAAAAAATCCACCCTAGGGTGGATACTCGGAAACGCGTGTTCGTTTATCTACCTTAGACAGGGTGGATAATCGGAATTCACTTATTTGTTTTTCTGAATTTTTACCCCAGTACAGTTCAACACATACACTTTAATTATTAATTAATTTTTAATAACCACAAACTTAATCAAAAAACATTATTACGTATTGCCGTTACCGTTACCGTTACAGCCTATTAAAGTCCATGCATTACGTATTGCATTTAAATAAAATTAAACTTCCTCGTTTAATTTATAAATTCTGCAATATGTCCAGGTTGCAATTACCAACACCAATTTCATTATTGAGTAGACGTAATTTGATATCCTGGATAAATTCGTCACTTTTAATGTATATTTGAAATCGTTATCTAAATTTATTTGCTGTGTTAGGAAGAACTGGGCGTTTTTTTGCAAGCATTCCAAAAACGTTACTATTGGATGTTTGCCTTTAACTTTATTTTATGCCCAATATTCCAATGAATCTGTAATCCTGTGAGGTACTCCTTTTATTTCAGCGTTGACCTTAGAAACAAGAAGTACCTATGTATATATTTTTATAGGTAATGTCAACTAAGTATCTTCGGCCAGTTTTTATCATGTTTGACATGTAAATCGAAAAAAAATATATATACAAATTCCGATTATCCACCCCGTCTAGGGTGGATGGATAGATGAAAACGCGCTTCCGAGTATCCACCCTAGGATGGATTTTTTAGAGTGGATAAATAAAATATAAATAAGTATTAAAATTGATATTGATTATATATTTCTCTTGTCCAGCTGCCGTCCATGACGAAAAGCTCTGAAAGATTTTAATTGGAACGAAGTTCCTTATCGCACGGTACGGACTTGGCGGATGGGGGCTAGGCGAAAAAAGTGTAAGAGTTTTTCGTCACGACCTTGGGAAGCGAGATGGAATAATATCCATCTCCCCCGCACTTTTTCTTATATTGCCATGAAAGAAATATTATTTTAAATGACGCTAATACGTTTATCAATAATAATAATATACTACGAAAGCAACTTCGTTCCAACCGAGTGTTCCACGACACTCAAATTTTTATTCTCTTAATATTGTTTTGACGACTCGATAGCACAGCGCCTAAGCGTTTGGTTGCGACGCTGTAAAGCCGTGGGTTCGAATCTCGCACGGAACATAATTAATATGTTGTAGTTTATATGACCTACAAATTGTTCCGGGGCTGTATAATGTAATATTTGCGCATGTAGTGTAATTCCTGTACGAGTATGTAAAACGTCTCCACGATAAAGGAGAAAATTCTACTTTGGGTTAAATTTTTATTATGATAAAAAAGGTTTCAAAAAAAAAGTAATAAATTAATTATTTTAAAAAATCCCCATATTGAGCTGATGATGTTATTGAATAAATATTTTTTAAAGTATTATATATTTTGCAAAACGCAAAGCAATTTTGTACTATATAAAAATACACAAGTAATAGACAAAAAAGCAGGACTTAATGAATTGATTTGATTCACTTGAGTATATTTAATCTCATAATTTCATATATAAATGGTTTTGTTAACACTAAGTACAGTAGAAGAAAATGTACATTTCGGTCATATTTAGTATTTACAAAATAAATATTCTCTTCTTTTGTTAATTTATTTTATTTTATTTTTGGACAACTGCTATGACGTATGTACATTAACTTGACTTTGCCCTCTCGTAGATGTCTTATTAGATGTTTTATAATAATTACTTAAGATCGGGCCTGAAGTGGTTCCATCCGAAAATATTTTAAACTTACTCACATTGTTACTAGAAAACGCAAATTTGTAAGTAGGCAGGTGAGGACGTTGGGTGGGGTTTAAATAAAGATCAAAAATTGACAACGTCGTTTTTGGTGTTGCTCGCGTTGTAGGTTCAGTCGTTTTTACTGTTTGTTTATCATTTCCTTCATTGTTGGCTTTTGTAAATTTCAAAAGGGACTGCCCGGTACCGCTTTTAGTCGAATGATTAGTGAGGAATGTTGTGTCGCTTGAATTTCCATATTGTCCAGGTCCATGTAATGGGGAAATCGTCGGTTTTGACGTCGAAACTATAGCAGGCTTAAATGTAACATTTCTATCGAAGTGTGTCATATTTTCGTAAACATTTGACCAGGATTTACCGCGTCTCCAGGATGATACCTGTGACCTTCGTGTGCTATGCCCGTCATTCGCAGACTTACTTTGGTTACTATTTTTATTATTTAGTGCACTATTTACTGACAACACTTCTGTTGTTCTCCGTGTTGAAACCATAGGCTTCACCGTGGTGCTCATCTGCCGTATAGGCGACGCAGTGATTTTGGTTGATTCGTCATTTTCTTTACTATAATATTCTCGTGCCGTAGCTAACCAAGTTCGGGTTGATGAAGTCTGTGAAACGCTAGGTGTGCTGAACTGTTTTACTGTTGTTATGGTTTTATAAACATTTGGCCGTTTAGTAGACGAATTTTGAACAGATTTCTGCGTCGTTGATATTTGTTTTGAATTCGGCAATGGAGTTGTCCATGGGCTGTATGTCTCCCAAGTACTTTTCGTTAAATATTTTGTTGTTTCTTTGATTGACGGAATATTTTTGGGTGTTTCTTCTGTCAAACTATTATCACTACCATTTGACAGCTTCCTTGTTACCAAAGGTGAAAATGTCGTAAGTGGTAATGAAACTTGTATTGGAAAAGAATGGTTTAACACTGGAGAAACTTTTTGTATTGTCTTTTTCTCAGTCGGAGAGTATATTGAACTATTTTGGGTAGTTGAAATTGCAAGTGTTGTTGAAGGCGGCAGTGTTGTGCTTTGTAACGTATTAAGATAGTTTTTTCTATTCACATATTCTTCTGATGATTTTTTATTAAAAGGCATCATTTTTCTTCTAAAATGATTCGTTTCTATCGTTCTCCATGGCTTGACTGGTTTATATTGCGGTTCCGGCTGCATAGTTGTAGTGGATGTTGTAAGAATTTGAGTGGTGAGTGGACGAAGGAAATCATAATTAGGTTTAAGGTTGAAATTAGGAAGCTTCAATTCATCTACATTACCGATTTTAAACTGGGACCAGTTCACATTCTGCTTGCGATAATAGTCTTCTTCAAAATCTTGCTCAAACTTTCTACGCAACATAGAAATAATAGATAGATACGTTGGAAATGATTGTTCACTTTGAATTGCTACACTTTGCACTGTATTTGATAAAGTAACGTTGACTGTGGGATAAAAATCTTTATGCCAAGAACGTGATCTGCCTTCCACATTATAATTTAAATCTTTCACAGAAATGTCACAATCGGCTAAATATTTCTTTGCATTATGCTTGCAATGCTGCGGGTATACTACCCAAGCGAGGAACCCGTTGCCTTGTAGACGTGTGTGCTCTTCGTAAATTGTTAGTGCGCATTCCACGTCGTTTGAAATATCATCATCGCGTAAAGCTGAACAAGGCAGTCCACACGCTTTGCCAGGACCGCACCAATATATTTCGCTAATTTGAAGCAGTCCATGGTCTCCACTGTAGCCGTTGCGAGCGGCAGTGTCAAAGCGGGACTCGTGGTAGGCAATGCAGACCCAGGTGGCGATGTGCTCTCTGCGGATTCCAAGCTTGATTAAGTCGCGCGCAAGTTCGCATCGCTCGTAAATGCGCGCACCGGCGAGTACTAGTAGAGTACTCGTCAACAACGCGAGACTGTACATTGTGTCGTACGTTTGCGCTTTGGAGACGTGCGCACGCTTTTTTACCGCCTCCTCCCGCCGCGCGCCCGCACACTATCTATGTCACACCCGTATTTAACGGTGGTATTTATTACACGTGGTTAAGCTACCTAGCATTTTTGTACACAGATAAAATTATTTTTTCCCACCAGCTATGATTAGTGCGGAATAATAACTAGTAATGGGCGACTGCAACTGCGACTGAAGTTCAACAGGCGATGGCCGGATTAAAGCGGTTCGCCTTGAGGTGAACACTGAACAGTGAATACGTCATTACGACATTACGCTTGTGCGTGCTTTTTTAAAATTTTATAATTTTTTTTAAATCTTCGAAGTGCAAAAATGAATACAATTGCTGCATCATACAAAGTAAGATAACGCCGACATCTCGAGTGAAGTTCTTAGAAAAGTAATTTTTCTCGGCGAGAGCACAAAGAAGTGTAATTTACTCGACTGTATAATTTGCCAAGATAATATTACAAATCCATCTAGTTATTCATGAATCGTTTTAATTTTATGATACATGTAATCACACGATTTCGCTAACAGGTGTATCCTAACCGGCTTCACTGATTAGCCAGTAAACACTATATCTACGCTTGATTTCCGCAGCGGGTCAAGAGGTGCGCAGTCAGCCTCAGATGCCTAATTTAAAAATAACCTTTGCTTAACATAAACGTGATCGTATAATTTATGAAGTCATACTCTCATCTTTCATTGAGCGTGGCCACCACTTATGTCGCTTACGTCACTGTGTAGAACGGTAAATATTTACCACTCAGTGTCTTAAGTAAAAAAAAATAGATCTATTTCGGTATCTAATAACTATAAGAAACAAGTTGATACAAAAGGCAATTCCATATTCCATATTATCATATTCATATCATATGCATATTCCATATATAAACAAAGTGCTTTGTTTTGTCGTTTCCACTAATTTATATAAAACAAGCGTTACCCGCGACTTCGTTCGCATATTATATTTTTCTTAGCTTGTGTAAAAGCCGCTAATTTATAACATTTAAAGCTTTATAACTTTGGGCCAAGCCACACAACATTTTCAACTCAATAGTAATAATAAAGATATGTTATTTATGAGGTGTAATTTCGTCATAAAACCAGATTAAGTGCAAGACTTCACACCGAGGGTTCCTATGGAAACTTAAGATATGCTGTTAGAAAATAAGATAAAGAAACTGAGGAATAGGTCAACAATTACTCTTATTTATAAAAACACTAGCAACTCGCCCCGGCTTCGCACGCGTGATTTCTGGATTTTATCAACAGCGTCACCTACCGGATTCAGTTGTGAATCTAAACCATCCAGAGACCAACTCAAACATATTTCATCAGAATCGGTCCAGTCGTTTAGGAGGAGTTCAGTGACAAGTACACATACATAAGAATTATATCTATCCTAAAGATAGAGTTTGTTGGATTGACAACTTTAATCATAAGAAGATTAATTTGTTTGCCGTGTGGTGGCGGGGTAAGAGGATCCATTATCCCGTTTGGTCCCGTGGGTATTGTAAGACACGACTATCTGAAAAAATCTAATACAGGTGGTTCGAACTTTACATAATATTCTAGTGACAGGCCCAGTCCAGAAAGACAGACAAACAATGCTTTTAATTGTTGTTTTGGCATCTCTATTGATACTCCAATAAAATAAAAATAAAAATAATCTATTTACAGAAATTGTCCCCTTGGAGTTTTTTTTTTGTTTTAATAGTATTGATAAAAGTGCACTAGAATTAACTTTGTGTAGAGCACAGGTGTAGAGGAAGATATAAAGAAGTGATTTTTTTAAAAGATTTACGTCTTTTCGTCATCATATCCTTGCATTGTCATCCGATTATGAGCTATGTTCAAAATTTCAAGTCTCTAGCTCATCGGGAAGTTGGTTTAAAATCAATTACTAAATTTCACCCACAACGACAGACAGACAGACAAACAAGAAAGTAACTTAATAAAAAATCAGTAAAATAAAATAAGTTTACTTATGCTCATACGAAAGGCTGCAAAACAAAGTGGATTATATTAACTAGAACTAAAAATAGATTAACAAGTTATACAATATTTACCTCAAAGACGCATTTTTCATAAAATTGCAGACAAGAACATTACATTATAAAAATGCGAGCACAGGAAAGCTAAGAGGTTTCAGCTTTACCAAGTATATTGTCCTTTGAAGCGTTGAGTTATTTTCTTATAAAAATGTCTTTTAAAATATGTATATCTAGAACAATCGCGCGCTAAGGTTATTTCTTTACATTGTATAGTACAGTCAGTGGTGTAGCGTGCCTTAGACGGGCCCTGTATCAAAATTTGTTGGGGGGCCCAAATTAAGAGTAAAGATTTTTCACAAAAGGAACAAAAACGCTCGCATTGTATTAAAATAATTATATATTGATTATAAGTTATTACTTACAATTAATACTCCTAGGAACTAAGCTAGTCAAACAATTAAAATCAAATATACACTTTTTTGCCTTTTATTCGGTGAACTTATTTATTAAATCATTCATAGCTGACAACGATTTCAGTTTTCTAAATTTTCTGCCTCTATAGACAATAGTGACAAGTCTGATAGCCTTTCCTGTCCCATAGAAGTTCTTGAAATGTTTGTTTACACACGTTCGGGGCCCCTGTAGCCCGGGGGCCCCGTATCATTGATACGGCTGATACGGCGGTAGCTACACCGCTGAGGACAGTATAGTATATATTACGTACATATACATGTATGCAGCAACTCAACGCAAAAAATACAGTTATATGTCATTTCGCTATTGCAGATTGTCAAGTACTGTTATGGTATAAATTCAATATATATTTATAGGTAGTAGAGCCAAGCTTCAGTGTATTGTAGTTGCAGTAGGAATGGGTCAGCCGGACCCCAGAAGTATACACACACACACACACACACACACACACACACACACACACACACACACACACACACACACAAAATACCAGCGTAAAATTTAACAATATCTTTTTACTGGTACCATCAATAAGTCTGTGTGCTCGTTTGTCGCCTCTTCTGTTGATTTAAATTATCGTCAATAATTTAGTTTTTCAATAATATAAAATTTTGCTATATAGATAAAATAAAATAAACTAATTCTGTAGATATGAAAATTTTAGAAATGCGTTTGTACATACGACGGCGAGCTCAGGCAACCTTGTGACGATGACATATTTAAAAATAACATGTAGTTGAATATTTAAGCGCGACACAAAGTAGAAAAACACAATTAATTACAAAATGATAAAACCAGTATAGATATCCCATTCTATTGTGAAAGAGACGGACGTAGTGGAGGAAGTATCATAGACACATATTTTTTTTGTGCACAGCTAACCATTCCAGCCTATGAAAAGCTCACTGCTGAACAAAGGTCTCCCTCATAGTTTGCCTTATAAGGAGGATATTTAATATAATTGTCACGCTTGGCAAGCGGATTGGCAACCGCAGTTTTTTATTTTTATTCAACTGTCATTAGGAAGATGTTGATGACCATCTTCTGGATTAGTACCCCCTTTGTCGCCTCTTACGTCACTCTCAGGATATGGGGTAGTAGATATTCTAACACCGCCACTACAAAGCGGCAAAATACTTTGTAGCCACTCAGTTTACAAAAATGAGTTTACTCAGATTCTTTATATCGTGTGTTACCAAGATATAACTGAATACATAATTATGTAGGACCTTGACAGATTTGCTTTAGGGGCACGGCATTAATATTGTAAATAGATTTAAATTAAGTGATCTTTCGTGGAACACCGAATGCGTATTGACTTAAAATTTGAGAATTACTATGTTATTTGTGTTTTGTAAATTGCAAATAAGTTCATTCTAGGAAACGCCTGTTTTTTGTTGTGTGTAAGTATCTAAAATTGTTATTATATATTTATAAATTTGAAATTTATTATTATTTTGCAATTCAATATAAGTTATACAAAAACATCTTAAAATAATGTGACAACAAGATACAAAGGTATAATATAGAGAAATAACTCAAATCTTTTGAGTCATCTAGCTACTAGACCGCTCAGCAATCGGCACCACATTACTTTTAGAAATTTCTTAAGTACTCACCAACACAACTAAGGAGTTCGGTTGCGCCTTCCAACAAGCACCCATCCTCTTTGGTAATACCGGTGGTCGCGTTAAGGCAGAAGCACCCGTCTTCGTTATTCAACAGCCATTCATTGGCCGCGAATCTTAAAGCTGGTATACCTTCATACTCCGTGTCATATTGATACCGAAGTTCCACCGACCTGTTTAAAGCAAAACTTAAATGAAAGTTTTGCACTAATATGTGGTTGTTACAATTCAACTGTATATCTGTAAATTTGTTCATTCCATTATTTTTAAATAAGGATAACAAATGAGCATATAGTCCACTTAGATATGTATTAGATTAAGAATCAAAATGCAGATGCGTTCTAGTTAAAAGGGTCTTTGGTTCTCTACACTCACTTTACGAAACACAGTAGCATTAAGCTGCTATTTGACGCTGGTATTCTGTGAAAGCGTGGTCCTCCTCCGGTCGAGTCGACCTATTCGTGCTCCAACCATAATATATCTGCAGCGTGGCTCTGGCACATGTAAATCATTACACAAATGCTAAGAATAATAAACTACTAGAATATTTAATCACCATGTAGTGGTGACGTAAGAGAACCCACCAAAATTTAATCATACAATCTAAAAAATATCATTTTAACAAACGCAGTAGGTATACAGATTAAATCCCACCGATGAAGCCCAAATTGATATTGTAATCCATTCGCAATTGCACTTTGGTTTCCTAAAAACGACAAAAAACCTATATCACCAAATGAGTATCGTAAGGGGCGGCAAAGGGAAATGGAACAGGAAATAGGCAGTAGTTTTTTTTCTGATAATAACTTAGAATGTTCAAGAACAGCGGTTGCCAACCCGCCTACCACCTAGCGTGGCTGCTATGACAAATATCATTCCTATGAAGCAATCTATGGGGAAGACCTATTCAGCAGTGCACTCTTGAGAGGCTGTAATAAATTAATGAATGAAATATTTATTTAATGCAAAATTATTTTTAAAAGCTAGTCGTATTTCGCCATTATTGTTTTTTTTTTACTGACGTAAGGATAGCAGTGAGTTGTATTTCGAAGAATTTGTTTGAGCTACAAAATCAGTTTTTAAGAGTGGGCCCTCTAAGGTACCGCGGACATGAATTTATGTCCGCATTTACGTGACCGTTGAGTACCGCGGACAGGAATTCATGTCCGCATTACGTGCTGTTATTTTCATCCTAATTAATATAAAAATACAGTATATTTTCAATTAAAAACTATTTCTTTCGATTCTGAACGAACTAAAGAGTATTTCCAAGTATTATACTCACTCGGTTACATAGACAAATTAAAAAATAATAGACAGTCACTTTCGGGTAGTTGGTGCTGTTAGTTGCGTAGGTAATTGTTTTCTTTTTCTGTTTGTGATTTTTGTTGGATTTTCTCTCAAAAACTGGTAAGAAATGTTAATGATCTTTACTAGATAATGTTTTTGAATGATTTAAGTTACAACAACAGTAAATTTTTGTGTTTCAATTGATAAAAAAGGAAAAACAAAACACCTCTACGCGAACAATTTATAACGGTCAAGATTTCAAATAAGATCTACCTTCTGAGATATTTAGCTTTTTTATAGATAGTTTATTGCATGTATGTATATTCATAAAAAAATATTATTTCTAAATGTTATATCTATATGATTGTATAAAAAAAATTAAGGAAGACGCTATAATATTTTTACAAAAAATTTTGAAAATGAGGTTAAAAAACGCGCGTCTAAACTGTTTATGGTTGAACTTTTAGCAAATTTTTGCGAGTGAAAAAGTAGAATTATTATAATGATTACATGCATAATTTCGGTTCATTTTAGGAAGAGCATGTTATATAGATTATGAGAACATAAAAATAAAATAAAAACTTAAACTTTTTCATTCATAAAACCAAATCTATTGGCAGTAAATACACTTTTTCATGGTCCCTTAGAAACAAAGTGCTATACAAAACTAAACAAACATCTAAATGTCATTGTTATTGTTTCTATTCATATACAATCTTATCGGCTTTCAAGAACTGTAACTCAAACTTCTTAAACGTAAACAAACAAAAGTGACAAAAAAAAGGTTGACTCAAATGCCGCGCGCCGTGATTATTTCAAGTGCCCCCGGTACAAAGGGCCATTTTTTGTTTTAGCGAGCGCGGATCCTCAAGGGTTGAGCCTGAAAATTTTGCGATTTCACCCTCGCGTCCCGCACGGAGACCGCGGCGCTGTAGTACGGTGGACGGCGGAACTACAACCATAACTCGCTCGGGGTCAGTGTGCGGTCAAGCACAGCGAGATCGCGACGGCAAAACATACTGTTTCATTCTTTATTCTTCTAATCATCTTTGCAAGCTGTATGATATGTGTATAATATTATAGTTCGGGCAGGAGACAATTTTATCCCCGGGGAAAGGAGAGAATGTTATCCCCTCGCTTAGTTTTATCCACCCTTAGAGCATGGGCACACTGGTGGATAATATCCACAGTAGAAAAAAAAAGGGGAAATAGACTTAGACTTAGATAGATTTTTTTGTATGAATATAAACTTCAACCCACGTCCAATGAACTAGGATAAAATTGTCTCTTTCAAATGTCAAAAAAGCATAATTTTTTATCTTTCATTTGGCTCTTTATGTCAAACGGGGATATACTTCTCCCCGTTTGACATAACAAGATAATTTTATCTCTTGTCAGTGGATATAATCGGGTATAAAATTTTTGTCCCCCGCCCATGCTAGCCGGGCTGGGTGACCGATCTTTGCTCGAAATTAGTAAATTTATAATTTTCTGATTAGATGTGTTTACACGTAAATTTGTAGGTAAACTAAAACATTATCTAAATAACAAATTTCATCCAAATTGAACGTAGGGTCCGTTTCCGAGAAACCAGTTATGTACATATAAAATATACATATTATTATTTTTTAGGGTTCCGTAGTTACACAACAAGGAACTCTTATACTTTCGCCATGTCCGTCCGTCCGTCCGGCCGTCCGTCCGTCCATCCGTTCGTCCGTCCGCGGTTTTACCCAGAGACCCTAGTTGCAATTTGGCATAGTTATAGATATCAATCATGCCTAGAAAACTGAAATAAAATCTTAAAAAACATTTTTATTTTGGGTACTTCCCATACAAGGAAATGGGGGATGTTTTGCAATAACCGAACAAATTTGCAGAGAAGATATATAAGTAATATAGGCAAATGGTGAAGAAAAATTAATTAAAAAAATCTCAATCATTCTGTCCTTTTTATCTTTTAAATTCAAAATGCGTGGTAATGCATTATTTTAACTGATTTTACTGCGCACGCACACATTCTTAAGGAACGATCGGTAGGCAAAAATGATGTTGCCCATAAATCACATTCAATTTGGGATAATTTCAAATAAAAGTAGAAGCCTTATTTACTCGTATTTTCAAAAACTGCAATAACGGTATATCATTATTTATATACTTGAACTTGAGTTTAAAATATGGCTACTCTTTGAAAAATAACCCTGTATAATGAAGTTAAAATGAAAACTATCACAGCTAAGTAGAATTAAGAGGTTAACGAGTAATAGTCGACCAACTTATAAAATGCACTTGGATTAGTAAAACTTTCGTTACAACTCCATAGAAAATGACATAAAAATAGCTGCATTATAACTTTGTATTGTAAACTGATAAAAATAAACATTTTATGAAGAAAACGACTTATATGCATTAATTACTACTATAGCTTTACTTTTTCATTTGCGGGATAACCAGCGAGGATCTTTCTTACTTACTTACTACTTTCACTTATTTTTTAATTGTTAGTTATTGTAGGCCTCATTGACAGTATTCATACAATCATATAGCCTCATACAATTTAATTCGTCACACTCTTGGTTTACGGGGGCGACCTCAGGATAATTTAGGGCAGTGGTAGGTGGCAGGTAATACAGGGTTGTACTGCGAGGAATATATAGATAGATAGTCAACTACAATCATCTTTGTACCTTGGCATGTGAAAAATTTGATGTAAATTGTATTATTTTCAAACTCGAAAAGTTTTTTTAATCTTTTTTGAATACCACTCCCTATAAATATGATTTTAAAAAAGTTCTTCAGTTACCATCTTCCTATTTGGGCCCATTTTTAGTAATTACAGCGGTAACCGCGAACCCACTTATTATGCTCATTATCAAGAAAGCCCACGTATTGTGACGGGCAACTACGGAACCGTGCCTCTACATTGTGCGTGGCCCGACACGCACTTGGCCAGTTTTTCATTTTAATAATTTATAAGAGTATTTAATAGTTTTGGTAGTATATTACTACCAAAACTATTAAATACTTTTAAAGCAATGATTTTCTGTAAAAAATACGGTAATTAAACATTTTTCGACCAAATCTTAGACCTCACGATTAAAAAGTACGCAAGGCACCATAAAATGTACGTAATTCAGCAAATAATAATTTATTTTTGCCGATCTGTGGGGCATGTGAATAGTTGTATAAGTTTTATTGTTAGTAATTCCTATGTATATTATAAAAAATACATTCATTAACAATTTTGAAAACTTAATAATGAAAAATCAGCAAATAACCAAATAAATAATTTCATTGTGTAACTAACTGCCTCTTTAGTCTACTAGTCGTAAACGCGATCACTAGGTCCCGGGTTCGATCCCTGGTCAGGCCTAAATTAACTGTTTGTTTTTTTACTTATACTTTTCTACTTAATATTTGGCATTATTATTATTATTACCTAATTTCTTTTAGTTTATTTATTTGTCAGTTCGTTTACTATAAAATCATTGCTTATGCATAGTATTTGAATTTGAGGTTATTGTTCGCCCTTGCTTATTTATTTCCTTCCGAAATATGTAAAAATAATTGCGAATTCATAACATTAGTAATTTAGCGAGCAACAGAAGACAACATTATTTTGCATTTATTACGCGCTGATGACGATAGCGCTTGAGTTTAGTAGTAAGCAAGGAATATACTACTCTCTAAGTAGTAAGGATCGAAATTTTCAGGCGAGTCTACTCTAAGAAAAAAAATATATATATACGAAAATTTCGTTACTGCGCTTTGTTGTTCGCCATATTCCTATCGGCTTATTTATGTACAACGTGTACAACACGATCTTGTTTTTGCTGCGGTCGCGGTGCAAAGAAACACAGTCCTCACGTCGCAACGGAGCAATTGCGATTTGCAACTGATGCGTGAAACAAAACATACTTGAAGCCTCGCGTGACGACGAGAATTTATTGCACGGAATAAACATATAGTAAGCGCCAAATGCATTTTATTCAATAACTCGAAAAATGTAATTAATTTTTAAAAATCCCTAATTACTGCACCAGATATTATAATAAGTGATGTCATTTATTACATTTTTGCTTGGTAATATGCACCACGACCAGAAAAAATCGGTTCACGATGAAAATAAGAGGTATTTTGTGATTTTTTTCTATCAAGAAAATTTTATTCTATTATGTTTTTAACCAATGACGTCCCTCGCAATTACGATGTATATCGTATTACCATATTAATATTTATTTTTGTTACTTTGTACTTTATAAAAGTATATGTAATAGTAGCTATGTAAAAATCCGATCTAGGATTGGCAATTTCTGTTTGTACGCGTTCTTAAAAACTAATTAGCAACTTTTCTCCTACAAATTCTCATGCAATTTCGCCGACTTTTCACTGCTAGCTTTATAGAGCTACATTTCCCTTTTTATTTCCGTTTCCCTTTTTATTTCCGAGATGAGTATACAGCAGTTATTTCGTCGAGCTATCTCAAAGCTATTTCATTCGCAATCATATTTTGCTTGGATTGTTTTAAGGTCGAGTAATTTATACATAATATTAGGTCCTTACATATGAAATTGGCGTTTTGTACGGGAGGAATATAATTTTTTTTTTTTTGTAAAATATATTTAATTAATCACAGTATGCACCGTTGTTATCTATGCACTTTTGCCATCTCATAGGTAGTTCATTGATCCCTTTACTAAAAAAACCATGGGAGCGAGAATCAATAAACTCTTTGAAGGCGGTTTGGACTGCCGCATCGGAGTTGAATTTTTTTCCTTGTAAGAAGTTGTCCCAATTCCGGAAAAAATGGTAATCTGTTGGAGCAAAGTCCGGGGAGTACGGTGGATGTCGCAGACATTCCAATTGTAGCTCATCTAACTTAGTGGTTGTTTGTTGTGCAGTGTGTGGTCTTGCGTTGTCGTGAAGCAGCAGTGGCCTAGAGCGATTGACCAATCTCGGTTGTTTAGCAGCTAGTTCTTCCTTCATGGTTTGCAGTTGCTGACAATAGATATCTGCCGTAATCGTTTGGCCAGATTTTAGAAAGCTGTAGTAAACGATACCGGCGCTAGTCCACCAAACACTCACAAGTAACTTTTTCTGACTCAATTTTCGTTTAGGGCAGGATTTGGCTGGGTCTCCAGGGTTCAGCTATTACGACGAGCGCTTCCGATTATCATACAGTATCCACTTTTCATCACAAGTAATGATTCGATTTAAAATCCTTCATTATTGTGTCGGTTGAGCAAAGTAACACAGCAGTCGACGCGTGTTTGCAAGTTCGATTCACTCAATTCACGAGTACCCATCGTTCAAGTTTTTACTTTCCCGATTTGCTTCAAGTGGATTAATACAGTTTTATCACTTACTCTGAAGCCTGCAGCTATCTCTGAAGTGCTTTGTGATGGATCCGCTTCCACAATAGCCTTTAATTCTTCATTTTCCACTTTGGTCTCCGGCCGTCCACGGGGTTGGTTCTAAAGGTCGAAATTTCCAGAACGAAAACGTTGAAACCAAAACGTACCGTGCTTTGTTTTGCGACCCCAGCGCCGTACACATCATTAATCCTTCGAGCTGTTTCTGCAGTACTGGTGCCACGTTAGAACTCGTACTCGTAAATATACCAATATTTCATGTTTTCCATTATGCGCTAATAAGCGACGCCAAAGAATAAAATAATGAGGAAAAAACAAATGAATGACTGTTTTCAAAACTCAAATGTACCAGCTAAATGAATTTATAAATTTGAATTTGGAATTCTTAATCAAAGAGGAGATATTTCAGATCAAAGTGGTCAGTACGACAAAACGCTAATTTCATATGTAAGGACCTAATATGTATAATGGTTTATTACTTTAGGTCTAATTTTGTTTTTTTAACCTACACCATTGTTTATACTTAAATTTGTATGAAGGAAAATCAATTATTTTTTTAATTTGAAAATAGGGGAATATACTCTTGATTTAAAAGAAATTCACATTTTTTATTTTTTCAAAAATTGCAACCAGGATGCGAAGTTTGGATGAAAAATATTTATTATATTAAGAATAATAGCTCAAGCCGCTGGACGTAGAAGCGTGAAACGGGTACAGTAGCTTATAGATAATTAGGCTTTTTGTTGTAAGCTAAAAAATGTATTTCGGGATTTTTTGGAAATTCCACCCTAAAGATATTATATTTATATATATTATCCATATAGGGGATGAAAGTTTGTTTAAATTACATTTAAAACTCAAAGACACATGTTTTAGTGTTCTTGACAATTCTACCCTTAAGGGGATCGAATTAAGGGTGAAAGATTGTTTGAAATTATGCCATATTTTAATTACATCTTTGATAGTACTATCATAAGCTTTCAATTATAAACTAAGTAACACGTTTATAAATATTGTGGGATACTCCTCCCCTAAGGCGAAAAATGGGGATGAAAGCTATTATAAAATTGCAAACTATTTTGATGTGGTTTTTCATCAATCAGTCAATCAATCAATCCATACATTCTTTATTGTACATATACAAATAAATAAAGAAGGTGTTATCGCTCTGGAAGCGACTTCTTCCAGAAAACATTTTTACGCAAAGCATTGTTTACAACGAATGGCTAGGAGGGGTGTATATAAATTATACAATTAAGTTAGAAATAAAATTAACATCATACAGGGTTATGGATGATAAAATATACATTAATAAAGAGCATCATCGTACAATAGTTTCCTATAAATAGGTAACATTCGAAAAGTAATACTGTTGATTATTTAGGCGGCTGGTGTAGTCTGGAAGATACCACTAACATTACAGCCTATCAAAAGTCCACTGCTCTAACTCTACATCGCAACGTTTCGACGATTAGTAAATTTTAAGAACTACATAATAAAGATAACATTGGTGTATGATTTAAGCCGGTTGTAATTAATATAAAGATAATCAACATTCACAAAGAACCATCTATCGAAAATATAAAATTATATCATCACGTTGGATCGGAAAATGTCAGATAAATCTTATGTAGGCGGTTCGAACACTATAGTGACAGTCCCATCCATATCCGTTCTATGGTTTTTGTGTGATATGTGTTCAGACAGACAGAAAAAGCTTTACTATCATCCAAGTTCAGAAAAGTAAAGAGCGACGCACCTGCGTCGTGTATATTCACACGAACCATTTCCACCTATTTTCGAACCTCTCATAACTCAAAAATTATTCGCATTTCTTCTAATCCGTGAGTACATAGAACCCCAAAATACATGAATAAACCTAATAAAGTTCTTGAGTTATTAAGGTCTGAAATATGAAGTTTTATCAGCCTTCATGACTCATTCATCAAAAACTTCTAGGTTACTTAGAAACTTCAAATTTGGTATGAAGGTGGATACATTAGACATAAGTATACAAAGTAAAAATCAGGAAACTAAAAATTATCGATATTCGGTGACATCAAAGCAGTTGGAGCCGTTGGTTCTGTCGATCTTAGGAAAAAGTAGTTTCTCCTAAAAAAAAAAAATACCTTTGACTGAAATTCTAAAATAGCTCCGTTTTAAGAATTTGGCATGGAACACTTATATTATTAATATACAGGGTTATTTTTCAAGGAGTAGCCAAATTTTAAACTTGAGTTCAAATATATAAATAATATATAATGTATCATTATTTCAGTTTTTGAAAATACGAGTAAATAAGGCTTCTACTTTTATTTGAAATTATCCCAAATTGAATGTAATTTATGGGTAACAACTACACGTACGCGCGCTCCTTTGTGTGCGATTCAATTCACAACGTCTTTGCCCACCGATCGACCTTTACGAATGTGTGCGTGCGTAGTAAAATAATGCATTACCACGCATTTTGAATTTAAAGATAAAAAGGACAGAATGTGTGAGATTTTTTAAAATTATTTTTCTTCATCATTTGCCTATATTACTTATTCTGAACCTTCTCTGCATTATTGAAAAATAACCATGTATAGAGCATAGCCGCGGAGAAAATACTTAAAATAAAAAAATATTTTCTGTAAAAATGATACTTTTTGTAAAATAATATTACAAAAAGTATCCTTTTTCTAGAAAGTATTTTTTATTATATAGCATAATTAAGCTAAAAGCAATACTTATTTATTTTCTATGCAACTGAAAGTCTCGTTTACTGACTGAAATAAGAGAATATTTCCAAGAAATTTTACGTACAATTCGAAAATAATATCAGTATCTCTCCCACGGCATCCGCTCATTATAAGTGGCCATTGAAGCAAAATCTGACTTACACTAGAGAGAGTATTGATCAAAATAAATTTTAATTAATAGCGAATTTAATTGGAATTATAATACCTTGAAAATTAGTTTACACTTTCATTTACGGCTTCAGTATGATATCTATTAAACAATACATTAATATTGAAAAAAATAATAATTACACTTCTTTTATATACTGTACTTAGTATGTGATCTCGATGTACCCGCGTAATATTTATTGTAATTAACCCATTTAGATATAAAATTTGCATTGGAATTTATTTGAAACTAGGTGTATCTCATTATTTCCTATCATCCAGTCAATATAGCAATACGGCAACGAGTTCGCATTCCACACGGCGCATGGAACTAATGTTTGCAGGGCGTACAAATATTTTTACGGGCTTGGATATTGTCCATGTTCAATTTATGTTGTTCTTTTCCACAGTACTGGAAAAAGTCCTAGTATGAAGGGTAACATTTTTTTTTAAATTTATACCCTTTCATACAGATACTATAGTACATTTTTTATTGACTTCGTTCGTTATAAATGGGTTAACATAATACAAAGTATTCTTCTCTTCAGCCCATAACATCCCCCTTATAGACACCAGCCTTCCCCATTGTAGCAAGAAAAATAATGCCGTGGACGTGGAGGTACGCTTAACATACCTGTTAAGCGTACCTCCACGTCCACGGCCGAGTTAACCTAAAGGCAAAGTAGACAACTTTCTACGGTCGTGCGTCACTTAAGGATATTAAAGTTTTTAATTGATAAGGAGCCACATACAGACACATATGGTGAAAAGGCGTAAGGGAATCCATCTTCCCATTTCGTTCCCTGATAGCCAGCCGTAAGATGCAACTAAGGGAAACACCAAAAAGATCTTATGGCTTTTGATAGATGGCGGGATATCCATCTCGTTTACCTGAGACGTGCAATACCCAGACCGGCGACGCTACGGGAAACTGCATCAAATGTGCGAGACGTCTGACTGTGATCGCCAATACGTCTGTCAAGCGTGGCAATTAAGGCAAATCCCCCCAACAGGAGAGGCCGATGTCCAGCATTAATTTTGCCTCTGATGATGATGATGATGAAGTGATATAGGAAATTAGAAAACGGGAACAGCGTTCTTACTGCATTGAAAATATATCTCTGATATTAAATGTACCTACATAAAATATCTATTTTATATAATTTACTTCAAATAACACTGGAAATAACACTCTCTGGGTAGTATTCGATGTTATTATAAGTAAAAGTAAATGCTTAAGGCATGTCAAGTGTGCAGCCTACTCTTAGAAATGTTAACTAAAATTTAGAAATTCAAAAAACATAACCCTACTCATAGCTAATAAACATACCCTTCTGTATATGAGTGGTTATTGCCCATGACGTGCATGATATTTTTATTAAAATCAAGTGAAAGCAGTAAAATTGAGGCAGGCATGAAGCGTGGGCCAAAAAATTATTGTGATTTTTTTTCTCTCAGACGGGTCTTGCCTGCACGATTACACTTGAGAGCAATAACCATTAGTTTGCCCAGTGTCTTTGAAAAAATTAGGAGAAAACGACAAAGAATTCGCCTCCTATAGCACCATGACAATGCTTCGGCCCACACCGTGAACAAAAGAAAGTAATTTTTGGTTTTTGAAAAGGTCGAAGCTCGTGACAAATCGTGACAAAAATATTGATTTGATGAGAAGTTTGATGACATTTAGGCCAGAAGAGGTCGAAAAACATGTCCTCAGACCAAAGGTCCTTATGTTTTCCAAATTGGTTTGAACGAATAAAAACGTGCTTGAAATGTAATGGAGAATACTTTGAAAAGCAGTAAATATATTATTTTACGTAAAAATTGTTTTATTTATAAGTTATGCAAAACTCAGTGTACCCACGTAGTATGTAAGGTGAAAAACTTTCATATATGTTTTTTTTATATATCAATGTATATGTTCATTTAATTTCCCTCAAACATTACCCAAATAATAGATATTATATTTCTTTACATTATATAGTACCTATATCAAATAGCATCGATTCAATATTTATTTCGAGCTGATAAAAATTATGTTATCTATGTTAATTTGAATTATGATTTGTACGTGATAGTAACTGTGCATTAGATGTAAGTAGAAACAACGGTTGGTCAAACGTTTCCGATTCTAATCAAGTTATGATCAGTATGTGAACAGCTTCATCAGATCAGTAAACTGAAGCGGTAATGGGCCGGCCATATGGTTACACGAACCGACAACCGATTGAGAAGAAAGGTTCCTGAGCGGCAGCCGGCAGCCTCGTACTGGTTAGCGAAGTGTAGGGCGACCCTTACTAGATGGCAGTGACGATCTGATAAGAGATGTAAAATATCGATGGTTGCATGTGCCTCAGGCCGTGCTTTGTAGCTTTTCTAGCTCTTTTTTAAGCAGAGGACTTGTGGTGAGCTGTAATAATGATGATGAAAAGAGCGAAATTAAAAAAAAATAAAGGTTCTTTGGTATATCAACATGGAAGAAGGCTAAAAGGAAATCGTATTACCTATTTGCGGGCTAAACTCTACTGATCGAAATACTAACTTACTACTACTTGTATTATAGACTTTTCTCAATAATACAAGTTCTACGGTAGTAAATGATATTTTGATATTTGTGAATGCAGCTTTAGTTTACAACATAAGTACTATATCTTTGAGTAACGCTTTTATTAAAATATAACAATTACAAATTACAAAGAACATCCGCTTTTTGCTTACTGACTAAACGTGCACTACGACTTATAGGTATGATTAGGTACTTGCCTGCAAATATCAGTGTTAACGGCGTACAACGGTTTGTCTCGGCTTATGAAAGGATTATATATTCCTGAATCTGTGCCGTTGATCATGTTGCAGACACTGGGTACCTCCTCGTCGTTTACCCAGTAGTTGAAATATGCCGAACCATTGAGAGAGATGATGAGGCCCAAATCTTCCGAATTATTAATACCTCTATACGCTTTGTACACATCGCTCACTTCCTCTTTCTAAGAAATAAAGCAATCATTCTTTCATAAGAGAATTTTAAAAGATACTGATATAGTTACATCGTCACTGAAAGAAACAAACTCTTTTTCTTTAGGTAATGATAAGGTAACGAGCCGTGGTAGTTCAGATGGTTAGCGCTCGCTGTAAATTACACAGTACGCAAGCAACCCGGGTTCGGCACCAATGAAATTATTAATTGCAATTTTAAGTGCTGATTTACCACGTGCTCAGCGGTGAAGGAAAACACCTGCATGTCTGAGAAATAAGAAAAAAAAAATGTTTCGAAGACATGTGAAATTCGCCAACACGCATTGGGGCAGCGCGGCGGACACTTCCTTGCCCTAAAACCCTCTCAGATATCTGAGGAGGGATGTGCCCAGCAGTGGGACGTATAAAGGCTGTAACTTTTTTAACTTTAATGATAAGTAAACATTGATTCTATAATGAAATGCGAGGGTGTTATTATCGATTTCATTCGACTGCATAAAAATTTAAAACATTTTTGTAGTCTATTTATCTTGTTTATTTTATTGGACTTTTCAATTAATAAGTGTAATTGCTTCCTACGTTCGAGGACGGTGCTCAAGCAGTATTGAGCGAACCCCAATGAAATGCATTAAAATATTACGTATATTTTACTCTTGAAAGTCTTGGCTCCTTTTAGTAGACTTATAAAATCACTATACCTATATAAAATAATGATAGAAACGTCCCTTCTTTCAAGAAAGAACTGACAAAATAAATACAAACGTTTGACAAAGGTTTCTGCTTCGTATTAACAAAAGACTCATATAGATTTTCAAGTTATTAGTTACTAAAACTGAACTTCCGCAGATAGAAATTTGGTTGCAGCTTTGTAAGTGCTTCAAAACAAATATTATGTTGATATAAATAATATGTAAAATAAACTCTGTTCGATTCGTGAGAGCGCTTTTGGGTATCGAGATATGATTCTGTTCATGTTTTTCTTTTTAGTAAATAATTAAAAAATACATAAGTATAATATGGGGAAACTTACGTAGCAAATGCATGCCACGCGGACGGCCGTCTCGTAAGGCTGGCACAAGACCTTATATATATTACTATACTCTTTGCACAAGATTAAGCTTCAAATTAATATGTGTCTGCACAAAGTTTGAACACATAATTGCAGATTGCCATCTAGTGTCGGTTATTCTGCGCATATCAAAGTAAATAAAGTCTTAAATTTGAGCGGCCACACGGCACGTGCGTTACTATCGGAACAGCGGTGAGCGGCAACAATGCAAAAATGATGCTATTATTGAATTCTATAATTATTCTATTCTATAAGCATGTCGAATTTCTCGGGCTTCTTTAAGCAGAGCCGTCAAAATGAAATTCGAAAAACAGGTATCATAAAAATCAAAAAAAAAATTCCTTCAACAAGTGGTAAATTTTACAATTTTTTATCATTTTATTAATACCTATATCAAATGATATACTTAAATAAAATGATGTAATCAAAAGCACCCAAATAAAACAAAGATACGGTGTCTACTAAATAGTCAATAATATTTTTTTATAAAACAAATATTTTAAAATTATATGTCTAAACTTTGCTCACGTGTCTGGCCGTCATTCAGCAAATTGTAGTAGAAAATACATTATAGCTTAATTAACAATAACATTTCATATTCATCAATTATAATATGATGTTTAGATAATTTTTTTTGTAATGTAATTGCTGTACATGCGGACATTTCGGATCAGACAGGGTGTTTTTACATATTGCATATTATGTATGTACGAGGAACCATCTTATCTACAATATGTATGTCTAAATAGATTTGACTTACGTAGGAAAGTAAAGAAAAGATAATCGTTCCGTTATCCTGTACGGCCAAATTTTTCGAACTAGCTCCAATTTCTCTGATCTGAGCGCAAGCTATTGCGCCTATGAAACCGGGATTGGCGCATATTGGTATTCCATCAAAAAGCAAGTCTCGTATTCGTACTTCAAGAAAAGGTGAGTTGTTACTGCCAAAGACTCCACCGAGAGCAGAGTTCAGAACTCCCATTAGTCCAGGTACTGTGGTTTCTGCTACTTGAAGAATTGCCTGTAAAATTAAATTGTGGTTCCACTTTTATTTTATAAACATTATAATTTATTCCTATACCAGTAAATTATATTTACACACAAAATATATAATTAAACTCACTTGGACACAACGCTTTCATCTTCTTTTTAAAAACTTTAATTCTACTATCTGCTATGATCAAAGGTGAAGATTACCGCAAGCCCTCCCACGTTTTGGGAGCCTTACGTTTAGAAATTGACTTACTACCACTACTTACTAAAATCATTTTGAATGAAACTTAAAAAAATAATATTTTTCTTCAATTAATGGTAATTTAAAGTAAAATAGTAAAGTTACATACATTTAGCCCCGCCAATTTTACACCTCTTACTGTACTGTCAATATTTATAATTTACATAATATAATTTACATAATACTATAAATAATTTACTTCATAAAAATCAGTTCGGTTTCACAAGGGGTTGCGCTAATTAAACATATCTGCAATGCATGGGAGAATTCACAGGATGCTTTGGGTATATTCTGTGTCCTATCCGTTTTAGTCTTGGTAGAGCCAAGCTGCAGCTATACTATGGCCGTAGCACGAATGGGTCGGCTCGACCGGGGTACGTACACGCTCTCACAGAATACCAGTCTAAAATAGCAGTTTAATGCTGCTGTGTTTCGTATGGTGAGTGAAGAGAACCGGAGACTCTTTTTTCTGGAAACGAAGCATTCCATCTTATTCCTCAGGGGTGACAACTCATCTGCATTTTGATTGTTAATCAAGGATAAACGTAGATGTATATGGGCCACAGCATCAACTGACCATCTGTGGACTGTGTGCTCGTTTGTCATCCTTATTCTATGTAAAACCATGAGACATTAACCAGGAAACTACAACACTATTGTGTAAGTGATGCTCTTAAATTTGTTATTTCATATTTAAGTAACAGAACAATATGATAGAGATAGTGCAAATGGGCGTGCCTCAGGGCTCAATTCTCGGCCCCTTTCTGCTTCTTGTATATATTAATGACTTACCAACTACTTTCAAGATGTAGGTCGCGAGATATTTAAAAAAGGGAAAGGCGGCAATGATGATGAGGACGAGGATGATGATGGTTTACGATTTGGTATTGTTAACAATCATCATGTCCTCTCAGTTGAGGTTTATTGAGCTGTCTAACCGCTGTCCGAGTGGGAGTGTGCGTACCCCCGCCTCTGACTGCTCAGCTCGTGTCGGTCGATGTTCTGGGCGGTGAGAACCGCCTAGGTACGCACGCGGGTGTACGGTGTGTACGCGGTGTGTACTGGAACGCATCGTGCCCGCCTACGGGTTCAACGCGCCCCATCCGTTATCCTATTTGTGCTTGTCCCATTTGGTGTAGGTGTAGTGTCAGTGTATGATGTGCCTGCGACGTTAGGGTTGACGGGACCGAGCGAGCGTGATTGTTCTATTAGTACGTTACGCGGTCTACGGAGAGTCGGCGCGACGTTTGGTATCGGGACGTAGTAACGCAGCCAGCGTTTGCCACTAGCGGGTTCGGATGGCTTTCGGCGCTATCAAAGTAGCGCTGAGATTTCTCCTTGAATGACTTACCGTACATAGTAACCATAACCATGATATAGTATTATTTGCTAATGATACTTTATTAGTTTTCAAATTAAAACGACCATTACTAAAATATGACGAAGTAAATAATGCTATAATATCTAAATTAGTTAATAGGTATAATTAATGTCTATAATTTGCATTTTGGGGAACAATAAATAAATAAATTGTGAAATAAGATAAATTTAAATTTCACTAAAACTAATTGTATGAAATTCATAACTCCATATGTCAAACAATAAAATACTAATGTTGTATGTAAATGTAATGGGAGGAGTTGAGTCTTGTCGATAACACAATTTTTCTTGGAATCACCTACATTTATTTTAGCTATTTTCATAGCATAATGTCGTATGGTATTTTGCTATGGGGACACGGGACTGATACTGAAATTATATTTGTTTACCAGAAGGGACCATAAGAGCAATCTATGATTTAAAAACTAAAGATTCGCTCAGACAAAAATTTATGGATATTAATATAATATTAACTTTGGCCTCTCAATACATTTACATTTATGAAAATGTACACAAAAATAAAAGTAGTTTTACAAAAATCATTCTGCAAATACAAGGAACAGACACAAGCTAGTAGTACCAGTTACTTGATTCCACCGAGTCAGTAATTCATTCTTGGGGCAATGTATACGCTTTTAAAACCAAATCCCAGAAAATATACAAATTTGACCTCCTCAAAGTTCAAAAACTTTATTAAACAAAGTTTGTCTCAAAAGGATTATTCTAATATTAAAGAATTCATGGATGATAATAATCTCTGGGAATGAGGTGTTCTCTACCAAGCTATTTCTAATCAGGACAGAAGTTTTTTTCTGAATCAGTGATAAATTAAACATAAGAGTGACTTTCAATAAGTATTATTTATAATCTATATTGAATAAAAAAGTTTCTGTTTCTGTTTACAGCAGACGTTCCACTTTTGAAAATAGGCTTTCTTTAATTTGGAGTTCCTCTCGAGTAGCGTATAATTTAGCAACTCGTGTTTTGTCGAAATAAATAAAAGAATGATTAAACAGTAATTAACGCAATTGTAATTTTCCTTTGATTTATATCTTATGTGAGTGATTACTCGATATGTCATATTTGAAGTTTTATTGAGATTTTTGTATTGATACTTTTATAGATACGATGTTATAGTTCTCATGGATCCCATCATCAGATCTTGAATAAATTTATATGGGACCACCTCCAAAGTACCCCCTTTTCTAAACAAAAAAGAATCACTGTAATTGGAAAACGTGGTAAAGAATTATCGCTGAACATACATAAAAATATTCCGAGGAAGGAAAGGTTATATATAATATATAGGTTATGTATATAGGTTGAAATGATTGTCTTTTTCGATCCCTATTTTAATCCTTTAAATCGAGGATGTAGATATCTATGGACCACAGTAACCACTTACAAGCAGGTGGACTGTGTGCTCGTTTGTCACCCTTATCCTATTAAAAAAAATCCCCATAATTGATTATTTTAAAACTAAATAATATTGGTAAACACAAGGCTACGCATACTATTGACTATTGGAAAAATAGCTGGACTTATGCGAGGCATATTTTCATTAATTTGACTTTACAACGGGATAAATCCTTTCCATTGAGTGGACAGAATGAAAGCTATTTGAATGGAATCCTTAACGTTCCGAGAAGGAAAAATAATTACGTCCATATACAGTAAACTTTTTTTTCTCAATTAAGAAATGAATATATCGATAGGTCTTGCAGGTGGCTCAGAACGACGTTTTGTCCTTTTTTTCGGAATTCCTCGGAAAAGGCAAATGTTCAGCAGTGAATGAAGAGTTGTAATAAAGATGATGACTATATCAATACTAATTTTCCACGTTCCACCTACTTGTACTAGCTTTTACCCGCGACTTCACCCGCGTAGAACCTAAACACAAAAACCTGCAGTTCTGTAAAAATTTGTTGCTTTACTGGGACAATATTTGGCTAAAGAAGTATTCAACAAGTGCCATTAAATTTAAGCCAACCTTCGCTGACTTCATTTTAAATACTGTTTTGCTTACTTAACTAAATGAGATTACAAACAATGTGTTCCCGTTACTTAAGAATGCACTTTGTTTATAATTTTTTTATAAACAAATAAAAACCGTTTATACGCATTAAATGCGAATTATTTAAAAATATAAATAGCCTTAACATTCCTCAAAAGATCCTCTTTTTTTCATATAAAATGTAACCATTCCTCTATAAATCACTCCTAGCATTGCGCTCTATCTGTTCGTGAAGTTGTACATTCTGAAGATGAGTGCCCGGATAGACAGACAGACAGATAACCTTGACCTTTAGTCTCCATAATTTTAGGGAATATAAATAATTATATACCAGCAACGTCAAGTGTTTGGTACCCTAAATGGACCTAGGTGGCAATAATTGTGTGTATTTCAGCCATTTATGCCTTCCTTATTTTGTACATATTCCTGAAGTTTATGCCGTTTAAAATATACTTTTGTAGGGTCGCCTATTTTGTAACAAAACTTTTTATTTATTTACTTAAAATTTTTATTACTTTATTTAATAAATCGAATAAAAATGGTCTTACTACATTTTTAGGACATTTCGAAGAAAGTACTTACTATGTAAAACGACGATATTCTTTTCAGACGAAGCGACTAACAATTTTGGTTTGGCAAACTGTGTTTTTGAAAATTCATGAAAGTTTTAAAAATAGTGTTTAAAGACAATTTATTACAAAGGATTCTGATCATATTTCACACCTACCTCATTACAAAAAATGAAATTTTAGGTGAAAGAGTTAAATAATGCATCTCCGGTAGATCGCGAATAATCCCTTGGATTTGAGTCAAACTTTATATGGAGGTTCTATACGTTAAAGCATTACACAGAAAATTATTATTTTTAAATTTGGAGCATTAATTTTTAAGATATTAACAAAATAAGATTTTTTATTAGAGATATTAGATTCATGCATTGCATAAACACGCTCTCTATATTTTAGAAACATTTTTATTAATTTCCCAATTATAATATTAGATCCTTACATATGAAATTACCGTTTTGTCGTACTGTCCACTTTGATCTGAAATATCTCCTCTTTGGTTAAGAATTCCAAATTTAAATTTATAAATTCATTTAGCTGGTACATTTGAGTTTTGAAAAGAGTCATTCATTTGTTTTTTCCTCATTATTTTATTCTTTGGCGTTGCTTATTACCGCACAATGGAAAACATGAAATATCGGTATATTTACGAGTACGATTTCTACCGTGGCACCAGTGCTGCAGAAACAGCTCGAAGGATTAATGATGTGTACGGCGCTGGTGTCGCAAAAGAAAGCACGGTACGTTTTTGGTTTCAACGTTTTCGTTCTGGAAATTTCGACCTTCAGAACCAATCAGACGGCCGTAGACCAAAGTGGAAAATGAAGAATTAAAGGCTATTGTGGAAGCGGATCCATCACAAAGCACTTCAGAGATAGCTGCAGGCTTCGGGGTAAGTGATAAAACTGTATTAATCCACTTGAGGCAAATCGGGTAAGTAAAAAAATTTAACGATGGGTACCTCATGAATTGAGTGAATCGAACTTGCAAACACGCGTCGACTGCTGTGTTACTTTGCTCAACCGACGCAATAATGAAGGGATTTTAAATCGAATCATTACTTGTGATGAAAAGTGGATACTGTACGATAATCAGAAGCGCTCGTCGCAATGGCTGAACCCTGGAGACCCAGCCAAATCCTGCCCTAAACGAAAATTGAGTCAGAAAAAGTTACTTGTGAGTGTTTGGTGGACTAGCGCCGGTGTCGCTCACTACAGCTTTCTAAAATCTGGCCAAACGATTACGACAGATATATATTGTCAGCAACTGCAAACCATGAAGGAAGAACTAGCTGCTAAACAACTTAGATTGGTCAATTGCTCTAGGCCACTGCTGCTTCACGACAACGCAAGACCACACACTGCACAACAAACAACCACTAAGTTAGATGAGCTACAATTGGAATGTCTGCGACATCCACCGTACTCCCCAGACCTTGCTCCAATAGATTACCATTTTTTCCGGAATTTGGACAACTTCTTACAAGGAGAAAAATTCAACTCCGATGCGACAGTCCAAACCGCCTTCAAAGAGTTTATTGATTCTCGCCCCCATGATGTTTTTAGTAAAGGGATCAATGCACTACCTATGAGATGGCTAAAGTGCATAGATAACATCGGTGCATACTTTGATTAATTAAATATATTTTACAAAAAAAAACTTTATATTCCTCCCGTACAAAACGCCAATTTCATATGTAAGGAAATAATATAAGGCTTATGAATGTAACTTATATCTTATGTAACATATGAATTATTTTTATTATTGCACCTTTTGTATATTTTAAACAAGTTTTTGTTGTTGTAATACATTTTTAGGATGGATGTTAAGCTTTTACTTTACTTTATTACTTAATGTTCGAAATGAATGTATTTTTATTTTTATGCTTATTAATCTATTTTAATTGTTCAAAATATTACTTCTGTGACATTAAATTACTATATAGAAATTAATTATTATTTATTATTAATAATAATACGCTGTCACAAGATGATGAGATGAATCTGGCATCAAAACTCCTGAATACTACTACTACTACACTTCACATTTTATTCACAAAAAGAAAAGTTACATGACACAATTTATAAAATAAAATATATTTATTTTATTTATTTATTTCAGGCAGAGCCCATATGAGTTTTTAACAAATTGAAATTATAACTAGTTATTAAAAAATACATTTAAAAAAAATCTATAAAAACAACAGAAAAATTCAAACAGTTGTGAGATAGATCCACACAACAACATAATATACACTTTTATGTTGCTGTGTGGACCCGCACCCATGCTTGTAGAAGTGGCAAGTCCCACCGATCAATGAATACCCCAAGGATACTGTTGGTGCTGTTCCACAAACGGGTCAGCGTGGAGGCACACCGCCTCCTAACTATCGCGGCTAAGCCGTCAATACGGCTCTCAGCAAACATACCTGAGGCGCTGCATCGCCATGGCAGCCCCAACAGTACCCTCAAGGCATTGTTGTATTGGACACGTAGATCACTGCCTGCTCGCTTGGTATAGCTCACCCACAGGCTGCAACAGTAGAACGATTGACAGAAAGCTTTAAAAAGCGTTACTTTAACCTGCCTACTACAACGCGCAAACCTGCGAGCCAGCATATTACAACGAACCGCCAACGATCTACGCTCCCTCTCCATGTCCATATCGTCTTTCAAATCAACTGTAACCCAGTGGCCCAGGTATTTAAAACTCCCAACCCGTTTCAAAGGTTTCCCATACAATGTAATTTCCGGAAGTACAGTGTAGTTAATTGAACCCGACTTAAATAGAATCCACTCACTTTTACTTGTGTTGTACTTAAGTCCGTGAGCCGCAGCGTAGCCCTCACAAATAGACAAAAGTCGTCTCATGCCGCTAATATATGGACTCAACAGCACCATATCATCAGCGTAACTGATATTATTTACACAAATACCATCAACGTAACAGCCAACTTTGGCACTGTTGAGTCGACCCATCAGCTGATTTACATAGAGGTTGAACAGTCTTGGAGAGCTTAATCCACCCTGTCTCACGCCACATTGTAACCCATATACTTCGGAATAAGAGCTATCCCATTTCACAACATTTTTCTGGTGCCCGTACCAGTATTGGAATACGATATAATTTCCCTGGGTACACTAGTCTCATCATATAGCTTCTGCCACAATTTACCATAACTTACAAGGTCAAAAGCCCTAGATAAATCCAAAAAACATGCGAATACAGGCGTTTTTCTGGCAGTGTAGTATTGGATAGTCTGTTTAAGGGACAAAATAGCGTGTTCGGTCGACAAACCGGGCCTAAATCCAAATTGGTTATCATTTAGTTGTACATGCTCCGCTAATATGTTATCAAGCAGACTGTCCAGTACTTTCGACATAATAGTAGCCAAGGATATTGGCCTATAATTTGTAATATCAGAGGCATCCCCCGTCTTATTTTTAATAATAGGCACTACAACGGTTTTAGTAAGCTCAGCCGGTAAGTAACTATGACTTACACATAAACTATAAAACATAGCAAGTACTCGAGGTAAGTGAACACCAGCATATTTCAAGTGTTCAATGCTTAAACCATCATAACCAGGTAATTTACCTCTAACCATCCGTTGAATAGTGTTTCTAATGATCTTAGCCGAGAATCCAATCTGGGAGCCACCCGGATAGGTGGCCCGAGCATTGCACACCTGCTCAATACTAACTACTGGAGGCTCAACCATAAAACGCTTACGAAATGCATTAGCGATTTCAGATGACCCGTACACCCCTGCCACGCTCACAGGGAGGCTCGTCTTGTGATTTAAATTTTAGTATATTTCCAGAATTTACTGAACTGTTTTCCGAATGACACTGAGCAATTTTGTCCATTTTATTTGTAGTTGACTGTCCTGTAAGGATTTTAATTTATTTTAAAGATATTTCTTGAAATACTCATTTTTCATATGCATAACCAGATCTCAGTTTACCATATAATATCCAATTTTATAATGTAATCGAGCCTCACAGTGAGCCTGACGTACGTACTTATTCCAACCCGGTATGTATTTTTTGTTTCTACATTTTTTATTTCCTTTAAAAATATACGAAAATTCTGCACCTTCTTTAAGTATATATATTATCTCTCGATACATTTTGTCTAATAGCAAAAAGTGTTCAGTATTGTTACAAAAATCATGCGCACAGTCACGACATTCGGTAGGGAAATCAACTTGACGTAATTTAGAATTACAATAATCTAGGTATTGTTTTATTTGTTGTTCGTCTCTTACACCCCAATATACGTTGTTACTATAAACAGGTGAGGTAACGATCTTAGGTCTAATTAAACTAATATTACACTCAATAAACATAGGAATGTGGTCCGACAGATATACATTATACAATACCGAGGCCTTAACTACTAAGGGCTTAGCCGCACAGGTCACAACACAGTGATCTAACCATCTTAGAGACCCATTAGCTGAGCTAGTAAATGTATGAGTATCAGTGGGTAAAAGTTCCATATCAATGCAAGACCATAACTGATCAGTACAAACAGTAAGCAACTCACTTGAAAATCTGGTACCTGGATGAGCATTAAAGTCTCCCAGCATAAAAACATTTTCCACTCCATTACTCTCAATAATAGAAACAATCTCACTGAGACACTCCGTGAATTCTACGAGGTTATCAACACTATCTGTAGGCATATATACCGAAAAAATAAGTAAATTACGATGGTCAATTTCAATCTTGATACACACTATGCGATCACTGCGGCAGTTTATAATGGAAACCGAATGAAAAACTGATTTTTTCCACAAAAGCGCCACTCCACCGTATGGTCTTCCTCTCAATATACTTGTAGACGTGTAGATTTCCCGGCATACCCGAAGTCTCCGTCGATGCATCTAAGGTAAGGCACGTCGTGAGGAAGGAGCCAGGTCTCCTGTAGGGCTATGACGTCAGTATCCGCACATAGTTTTCTTACGCAGTCGATTGAACGTACAACGCTTTTACAATTGAAGGTTGCAAAGGTAACGTATTTAAGACTGTAGTCCATTTAAGTGTTGGAGATTTTATCACTACCGAGCAGAGACTTAACGCTGTCACTATTCTTCTTAAAATAAATAAAACGTCTAAACCTGATGCCTTCCGGCCATAGCTTATCATCTAAGAACATACTCATTTTATGTTTTGCAACAAATACCTTAAATGAATTATAAGGCCTTTCTAGTTTCATATTGATTTTTTCCAATTGTACCTTTAGATTTGTCATTCTTTGAATATAACCACAAATATCATTCTCAGTAGTCTCTTTGTTTACATTAGATATAAAAAGTGGAATTTCAGTTTCCGCCGCTTTAAAATTCCCAGATCCGGTAGACGTTGCAGTCCCGGTTTTACTTTCTTGGGTTATTTTTATTCTCCAGCCACTCGCCCTGTTTAAGAACATCTGCCATTGAAGCTTTACGTAACTGTTTCCCCCTGACGAGCGAACAGTCAAGCCATCTCGGTTTTCCAGTACAGTTGAGTTAACAGGTGTAACTGCGACACTATTACTGCTTGGAGCGTAGTGAGTCCCTGAGTAAATGAGGGAGCGATATCTCGGTGCAATATCATCGTCACTGTGCGACACCGTGTCGCTTTGTGCCTCTTTCTCTGGCGACAACGGTTCCAAATGAAATGGCCCACTGTCCGCAGTATACCCTCCTCTAATTTCGTTCATATTTTGGTTAGATATTTGATTTGGTAATTGATCTGCTACCGTTTTCATGGATGTTTCTAGATGTTCTTTAGTCACATAATCGTTTTTAATCTCCGTTATTTGAGCACGTAGAACCAAAATATCTTTTAACAATTTGGTCACATCGACGTGATCAAAGCTTATAGGTGGTAACTTATGCAAATCATAAGCTACAAACACTGGTAATTGATCAGGATCAGTTGTTTTAAACACAGATATCATGTCTTCCAGGTCTTTTTTGCTTTTTGTCTTTTCTTCTTGAAATTATTTTTCGATTCGTCTTAGTCGAGGCAAACAATAACTTCTTGGCTTCATCGATCTCCTCTTCAGAGAATGCCGACACACATAATCTTATTAAGCTTTCATTGTCCATAACATCATGTCTGCTTCTAATGAACGCAAGAACTTCCGAAATTACAACATTGCAATTAGCACATTTTATTGTATTAATACATTTCACTGTATTAACAGCCATATTTTATAAATATAAACCAATTTTGTAAATTAATTTAATTTATAAATATATTGTTGTCATGACTAAAATAATAAAATAATTATAACTAAAATATATTATTAAAATGGAGTCCCTTTAGGCAAGGTCCCGGAGATGCTGGCAGCCCCTTTGAATAGCTAGACTAATTCTTTGTTCGAGGTAGCTGCCAGCTCTTCCGTCTCCTGTGACGTCGACTAACCTTGTTGCTATTTCCTTAAAAAGCCTTATAGCGCTAGGAACCCACGGACCAAGAATGGGACAAAAACATATTCGGAGCCTAGACCCCTGTATTTGCATGCTTTAGCTTTTTCAGCCGCTTCACAAGCCACACCAGCTGTGTTGTTGGTTCCATGTAGATGGGAAGGGGCCAGCGTGTCTGAACAGGTTGCATCCTATACCAGCACCCGGCCCATCTTCCATGGAATCAAACTCTTACCGTTCGGTCTCTTGCCATCGTCTCTTGCAATACCAGACGGCTCAAGTAGACTTGGCACGTTGACGGTGGTAAGGGACCGGCGTATGATATCGTTAAGTGCTGCATGTCTCGAGAAGCGGCCTGCACTTTTTTGGCGTGACAGTCCGTGATGTCCTAGCTTGTCGACGTCACTGCCACTCGGACATTTATGAGGAGCGCAGACCGGAACCCCAAGCCGTAGACAGGTTGCGATTCGGAACGTGTCAGGCTCAAGAAATGTTCCTGTATTTGACGAAGGGTACGCGTGAAGTCAGTAGCCGGCCTCATGCGTACCCACGGCCAAAAGCCTAGCACGCGCCGAACCTGTACTAAAGCTCAAAAGATTGTCATAAGTCAATTTGCAGTTTATGTCATTCCAGCTCCTCTGTGAATTTGGAGAAACTGGACAATTATGACCTGGGCATGGAATTAAGAAAGCGTTTCTAGCTTCTTCCAGGCCAGCAATTTCAAAGTTTGAAGGGGAATGCCCTTAAAATTTTACTTATGAGATTTGCTGAACTATGGACAGAAGATAGGAAGGCTGGTAAAGAGACACAGGAAATTTTGCGAAACCCTAAACCACCATAACGGATGGGTAGGTCCAAGATTGCTCGTTCAGGTGCATATTAAGAATCGATTCTAAATTAATTTTGATTAAGTTGTCTACTTGTGTCAAGAGATCTGCGTGATTCCAAAAGGAACAGCAACGGAGCACATACGTAAATTTTGGGACGAAAAGACAGAATTTTAAGATGCAAAGTGCATAATGTGGACTAATATCAAGGAGACGGTCAAAAATTGGAGAACCTAAAAGGTAAAGGGAATTACTGTTAACTATTTTAATATTTGGAGCCAAAATATTAAATTTTTGTTTTACGTCATTTAAATTTAAGTTTCAGTTATTTATAAAAAGTTCGCATTTGCTAAAATTAAGCTCCAAACCAATGGCTTCATCACCTCCTAGGGTTCCATCGTCCAAATACCAAACGTTGAATTTAGAATTAAAATGTTTGATTATCGGATTTATAGCCAAACTAAAAATTGCTGGCCCAAGGGGATCACCTTGTTGACAACCTACTTCCGAGGACAGTTCATTAGAACGATATAACAATTTTGTTGGGTCAGCGTAACTAAGAAGAAGATAATTGTATATTTCCGGTATATGTTGTTTTATTTCCGTCAGCAGGGTATCCCTATTTACCGAATTGAATGCATTTTTGACATCAATTTTAAGCAACACGTCAGGATGTCCGTAAGTTAGGAAAGAGCGTAGGGCATGGACGGCTGCCTCACACCCTCCTTTTACACCGAAGCCTAACTGTACGGGTTCAAATTCCGAATTTAATTTTGGTAAAATATGTCGAACAGCAATTTTGGAGGCCAGGTGTCGTAGTGTTGATCCAACAGCAATTGGTCTCACCTCTCCGTCCTTTTTGGTGAGGGCAATGAGGTTCGCGCCGAAAAGAATGGGAATAATTTCTGGATTGACATTACTGGAATACATAAAGTTGATTAATTTAATGAACGAATTTACAAGTTGCTGGCCTGCATCACCCACAGAATGCGATGTTAAGTCTTTCAAATGTTGGGGTGAGATTCCATCCGAACCTGCTGCCGAACCTGGTTTAAAAGATAAAATGGCATCCGTAACATCTTTGTTTTGAATTTGAAGGCATGCTTGCCCTGCTGTTGGTCGGTCGAGAAAATATGGGTTTACTGGAGTTGGAGGATGTTTTGTCCGTAAGGCCTGAAGGGTGTCAGGGGTATCTGGTGATAGCACGTCGTTGGAGAACAAAAGGCGAGCGGCACCTTTGAGATCTCCGTCACAGATTTTGTTTTCGATGAGTTTGTTGCGATTACGAGGGGCATCATGTTTGATTAGAGGTGCGGGAGAAGGTGAGGAGCTTACATCACAGTTATTTTTAATCTTTTGTGTCAAGGATAAATTTGGTTCATCAGTTTTTATTATATGTAGTGTGCTGTATGAAATTAAAAATAGATTCTGCCAGTCTTGAGTACAATTGCTTATATAACATTTCTGGATTAATTGTGACAAATATATAGCAACGGTTATTCGAGCTCCTCGAGGGATTCTTTTAACTACCCGTATACTGTTTTTCAAATAGCTAGGATATGTGTGGAAAGAAGTTGGATCGTTGGCTACATAAATAGGCGCACTCGGAATAATGGGGTGGATGTCTAAAGGTTAACTGTTTTGGCTAATACATTTCCTGTGTGTTTTTGTAGTGTGTATGTTGAGGCCTTTCAAAGATTTGAATGACTTGTTGCACTGTGTTCATGTATGGGTCGCGTTCGACCGTGACCCATCACAAGATTGGGTCACGGACTGCATTCACAACAGTTACAGACAATCACAAAAAAGAATAACTTAAAACAAATTTAAAAACACAATAAAGTAACTTAAAAATTACACTGAAAATATAAAAAAGTCAAAGTCAAAATATGACGGCTGCTTGTTTTGGTAACAAGACGCAGGACAACCGATGGCGGCCTTAGCAACCGTGTCTTGAAATTATCACACGCGGATTAGAAGTTTTTGAAAGACTGAACAGGCACTGTGGTGGGAGCAACAATAAAATCCCCATGCGCACATATGAAAAATATCTTGATAAATTTTTATATGCAGGTCTGAGCCGTCAGGAAATTAAACTGGCTTAAAAATAAATATTTAAAGAGACCTGAGCCTGCTTGTCACTTGGACATAAAATTAAAAATAAATGTATATGTATAAAAATATATAATATATAATATATGTATATGTATAAAATATAATAATAAAATAAATATATGTATAAAATATAATAATATATAATTATATTTAATATATGTATATGTATAAAAGTTTCCTTGCGGTATTTTAATTTATCGCCGAGCACGTGATGAATCAGCAATTAAAATTTCAATTAACAATTTTCACGATGGCATTGGAGATCGAACTTCAGTTAATTGAGTAGTCGCGTAATGTGAAATCTACAGTCGTTGTTCATAACGTCCGTAATCTACCACAATCGATGTTCAATATAATATGGATACATAGGTACAATACAATATAGATCGATAAGGTATTTAAACGATCCTTAAATAAGATATCGATCGCTATAAAAAGTAATTTTGAACATTTTTATTAAATAATGCAATTGTTTAACTGTGTCTCACATTACTATTAACTTTTGTGCAAAATTTTCAATTGCTATATCCCGTACTTTATTTTAATGTATGAAAAGTAACCACAATTATGCCACTATTTTGCGCTGGTGTTCTGTGATAGCGTGGTTCTTCCCTGCTAAAGCGCACCAGTGGCTCTACAAACGACGAAAGACGAAAAAACTGTCTTCTCTAATACGCTATAATTCAGTTCCAGCTAGAACGCATGGAATGTCGCGAATGTTTATTGCAATTGTGCAAGTAAAGTACGCGAACGGTTGGTAGTAGTCCAAGGATCATCGTTTCCACATCTTGTTGTCAAAAAAAAAATAGATCAGTATCGGCAACAGTAGCGTCTCCCTTCAGACTTTATTATCGTAATAGCGTAATTTTAACTTGAATATGTTGTCATTAAATTAGATTTAGCACTTTTTAAGACACTTATTCAATGGTCTGATAATGTCAAATATACTCAACATAAAAGCTGTACCAGGCCTGTAACTTTGTACAACGGTAATGCATATCCAAAAAGAAATCATTTTTTTTTAAATATTAGCTGCTTGTATGAAATCCCTAATTGTATATCGAAGATTAGCCATTAAATAATATAATATCATTCAATCATATTGCATCACGATTCTTTTAGTTATCAACACTAATTCGTAAGCACTTACGTAGTGACAAAGAACTTTAGTCATCTAAGTAATATCTTAATCTAATAATCAATATCTTAAATTGTAATAATCCAAGATGACTAGTTATTTATTTTTGATATCATAAGTTATATAATATATGGCTTTAAAAAGAAAAGCTAGAACGTGACCTAGTGAATTTTAAATCAATACTTCATTACATTGACGCATAGAGCAACACGGTGGACCGGAGGGGTGTAGCCATAGCCTTTTTCCTCGACGCAGTACTGTCTGTCATTTTCTGCGGGGGGAAATCTGCGCACGCATTATAATATCGGAGTTGGGGCTTGAAGTCCCATATATCTAAAAGACATATGAATGTAAGGTCTATGAAACAAAGAAAATATGTGGAAATTCTCAAATATGTAAAAGCATTATATTGATAGGAATGGGACTTGAAAAGGATTATTATACGAGTAGTGTCGGGTAGACTGCCTTACTGTGCATATCATCTTAGTGCCGGTGGTGAGAAGATTTGTTTTGCGGTTAAAGCCTTGCTGAACATACAATTGGTGGTGATACCTTACACTTACATCACGTCTGCAGCAGTGGCGATCTGGTGGATGGTGGTGCTCACAGAAGATTTTTATGGCCAGTATGCCTATTATTCGACGTGTGCCTGCCTACACCGTGTGACGTACATTCACTGTGGCTGGATTTGATCCTATTCTGTATGGCGTTTACACGCATTGACATGCGCGACTTCTATCCATATTTGTGCTACTGGTTTGCTAGTTGTTTTGCTGTGGACTATTCCCCAACTTCTCGTTCCTCTAAGAGGGAAGCGCGTTGTTTGGGTTGGCGCTTACCGCACAAAGAGTTGGCCCGTGTAGAGTCGTGTGCCTCCCCCAAATTTTTTTAAATGAGGGAAAGCGAAGCCCTTGTATTGGATATTTTTTTTATAAACATTATGAGCCTTTCCAAGCGGGAAGAGATTAATTAATAAGGAATTGACTGATGTGAACCTGATACAACTGGAATAGCGACTATTTAATGTTCATAACCTTGGTGAGCCGTTTTCTCGTAGTTATACGGGGTTCTTTGGCTTAAAATAATTATAATAATTAAATATAGGATTATATTCACTAGAGCAACGGAAAGCCGTTGCATTACCAACGTCACTTCATTCTTCCAAGAGACACCTAAAATAATTAACAAACACAACGTAAATAAGGGTCTTAACTAAGACGACCACGCCATAAAATTAGCAAACGACCTATAATTAAACCTCGATAAAATAAAATTAAAAGAGATCCTTTGGAAGGATCAACATTTATTAGCCTGGTCACGTAAATTTATTTATTTTATATTTTTATTGTTCAACTGACGGCCTTCATATTTTTTTTAGTAGTTATACCAATATCAATTTATAACTTAAAGAAATCTTTCTAATTTTTTTCTGACACCTCCGGCACTTACGTTGTATCGCCACCATACTCTGCAAATAGAGAGTAGAATTATTTACACTAGGTTTTTTTGCTATAACGCAAAATGCGTTACCAGTGTGATAAGTAAGTGTGAGTAACTTTCGTTACTTTCATGATTTGTGTGATTGTCACAATCGGTTAAATAATATTTTTTCCTTAGAAGCCCTATTTCGGGCTGTAATATATTATAAAGATTGTAATGTTTACTATCGGAAAAAAACGATCAGATTAGAACACGCTTTATGTCAGAAGAAAGACGCTTCTTAGATTCAGAACTAATAAATACTTACGTTACGGTTTGGCTACGAATGATGAATATTTAATCACATGACAAAAGATCAAGGCCAAATCTTCTTGAGTTGATTAATATTATGCCAATCAGGAAAAATTATTTACAATTATTTAAAAATTTTATACAGATCAAAATGCGCATATTAATAAAGCACCAATATACGATTATAGTATTGTTTTAAAGTCGTTATATGTAATATTAACGAAATGTAATGACCTTTAATTCTTGATGTTGCCGTATTTTTTTTGTAAGCACAAGGCAGGGCTTTAGTCGTTAGAGTACCAGGTACCAAGACTTCAAAGATGATTCCGGTTTTGAATCTTAGCCAATTGGTTTTCAGACTGTCCAAATGTTTTACAACTGTTCCCGAGTCTTTCAAACTTATCACACTAGAAGTTATCATCGCGCTTGTAAACTGTAAAGCAGAATCTGTTGCGCCAACAATCTTACCAAGTCTAATTAATCATATATCTATCTTAAACAAGTTAAGCCGGATCTCCTGAGTTATTTAACTCTACGCACTACACTATTTACTCTAGAAATACCGAGGACTGGGTGGGATACAAAAAATATTTTGCACACACACGCACGCAAGCAAGCACGTACGCACGCAGGCACGCACGCGCGCACATACACACGCGCGCGCCCGCGCGCGCACGCGCACATACACACACAGCCCTGATACGGAAGAAGATGGCTAAGAGCATTTTGCTGATTTTGAGCTTTCAGCACCACTAAACTAAGCAAAAAATTCTCTATTGGCCAATATTGGAATTATATTTTTACGTTTGATAGTCCCGGAGATAGTTTAAGCATTTTGGCGGTTAAGTGCAAAATTTTCTTTGCTGTCATACGCTAGAAATCGGTTACAACACATCGTTACACTACAAAAATTGTTAAGTGATTTTAACGATTTATTTTCTAAGTTTAAGTATAATATTTGATTTTGTAAATCTAAGAAAAAATAGCGTTAAACACATTTCCTAAGCTAAGAGACAGTTAAGCGTAGGTAATTTCTTTATTGCTTAGCAGCAGTTTTGCTAGGCTATGCCTTAATAATATGCTAAAAAGCGGTAAACACTAGTAGTAGAAGCTAAAACACGACTAAAAACACTTAGTAACTGTTTTCAAGCGTAGAATTAAAAAAAAAAATTAAAATCACATACTTCCCAAAAAAGCAGTCACGGCTTTTTAATGTATGAATTAAATTGAATTATATTTGAAATAATATTTAAAAAACGGCAAACTGAATGTGCTACGCTTAAAAGCGTTTAAGAGTAAGTTTAGCAATTGATGTATGCGTGAAGAGTTCGATCGGCAAGTACGATCAGAGCTCTTGTCAGAGTGTGTCAGAGGTATATTCCTTGGTTTGGACTTTGATTTTGAAAACAAATTTTACAGACCGAAAAATATCTTTTTCAATTAAAAGGAACTTAAAACCCAATTTCCCTCCAACGTTTTGCCGTTTGCAGATCAAATCTAAATTGAGAGGAAGAAATTTAATAGAATTTAAAGTAAATAAAATAGTTATACTTATTTCTACAATGACATTTTCCACTCATTTTAAACTTAAGTTCATATTTTTCTAAACTAGCACCATTGATTGTTCATTAGTGTGGATGACCTGTTATACGCCAATTTTATAAACTAATATTTTTCCTAATTTGATATTAAATAGTTTCCGAAGGTGAGGGAACTGACCTCCCCTCTCTTACATTACTTGAGTATTTATATATTTTGGAAGTGAAACTTCTTTTAGTATCGTTGTGGTTTGAAACGCAATGAAACGAAAAAACGACACTAAAAAGGGACAAACATACATCTACATGATTTAGCCTGCGAAACAATGAGATGAATCTATCTATACTAATATAATAAAGCGGAAGAGGTTGTTTGTTTGTTTAAATACGCTAACCTCTGGAACTACCAGTCCGATTTGATAAATTATTTTTCTATATGATAGCCAGATTCATGAGAAATAGTATAAGCTGTCCAGCATTAGGCTACACCCCTCAGCTAGCCTTAAATATTGAATTTCGTTAAACAACTTGGAAGAAAAAGCGCTCAATAACTGCTTTATCCGCGTGCGCTAGCGTAATGTAATGTATACTAAAATATAAATACAATGTTCAACAAACAAAAATATAAATCTTTACTCCATCTAAAAAAATCGGCGATACTATAGGCCTACTTCTTATACATAAGCCACAATAAAGGTATTTTGTGACAAAAAATATTGAAAATCAAAAAGTGATTTTTGAGCGTTATTATTAGGCATGACATATTAATCCTTACGAACGAAAGTTACTTCATCATCAAGAAAATTTCATGAAGATAAATTTTGCTCTTTATCAATAATTCAACACTAGACTTTGTGCGCGAACGACGCCTAGCCACCCGATGAGAATCTAAAAATAAGCGAGGTCTCATGTCGTGCAGCGCAGACGGCGGGTGAAACCGCGGGGCATAGCTATTACAGTAGAAAGTGTTTCCTATTATCTCGGTCTCCTCTGTGTGCGGTGCTTTAAAAACGGTTAGTATAACTTTTAACTGTAAATATAATATTATTATTATTAAAAAACTAGACGTGGCTCTTGCAAAGCAATTTCAATATTCTTTTGATTTAGTTAATACACTAAAATTTAGGCTCTATCTAGCAATAAAGCGTAGTCTAAGAGTATAATTTAAAGAATGCGTCAGAAATCAAAAGAAAGTTAAAGTAGGTTAGCCGCATTTTTGCGTATGATTATTGTCAGTGCTATACTAAAAAGCAGTTAGCCTATACTTAACTGCCTTTTATATTGTGATAAATATTCAAATAAAATGTTCCAATACTTACGTTAACTACATTTTTGGATTTTACAGAACAGGATGTCAATAATTTCAGTAAAAATATTTATGAAAGATTCGTAATTTTTTTTACATGCATTTCAATAGTTTTTTCTCAGTGATATCTATCAAGAAAACCAATTTCGCGCTTTTTTAAATTTTTTTCGAAATATACTTTTGTGACTTAGCCGCCTTCTTCCGTATCAGGGCAGCACACACACACCTTATTTAGGTTATGATAATATTTTATCTTATGCTTATAAAATGTATGTTTTGTATGGCTGGATGAGCGGGAGTGCCTTAAGGTATACTTAAAAGAGACTCCCTACCTTATGCAAATTGTTAACAGCTTAATGAAATAAAAATGTTATTATTATTATTACTACCTATACATAACATTCTTACAAAAGTGAAAACTTTTAAAAATAAAAGAATAAAATGATTTATGAAATAACTAGCTGGCCAGGCAGACGTTGTTCTGCCATTTCCGACGACCCTTCGTATAAAAAAATCCTTAAATTCGCAATAAAAGAATATTTAAGGTCATTTATCGGGATAAAAACTATCCTATCCTATATATTGACGGCTCCATGGCACAGTGGCTTAGCAATGAGTTGCTGCGATGGGGGTCGCGGGTTCGAATCCCGCACGGAACAAGTATTTGTATGACCTACAAATTATGACCTTTTTTGTGCCGGGTCTGGTTGTTTGTCCATGTGCAATTTGTGCTTTATTACTTTGAGTTATTTTTTATAGAATAAGGGTGGCAAACGAGCACACAGCCCACCTGATGGTAAGTGGATGCTGTGGTCCATAGACATCTACATTTATCCTCAATTAAGAATTAAAATGCAGATGTGTTGTCACCCCTGAGGACTGAGACGGAATGCCTCGTTTCCAGTAAAAAGGGTCTCCGGTTCTCTACACTCACCATACGAAACTCAGGAGCATTAAGCCGCCATTTCACACCGGTATTCTGTGAGAGCGTGGTCCCACCCCGGACGAGCCGGCCCATTCGTGCTGCAACCACAATATAGATGCAGCATGGCTCTACCGCGTATAACTATACCACGTATACTAGTTCTTTGAAGTTGGCTTTTAATTTTGATCCTTTGGAGTAGACTATGCAATATCGCAACTTCAAGGTAATATGTTTTTACATTTTAAATTTTTCATTCCGCATATTCCACCCTTATGGATGATATATTTCTATAAATTATAATGGGCAAACCGTAGAAGGCTAGAGGTTTAGCCTACAAAATTTAAAAATGTTCATTAAAATCGGTTCAGAATTATATCATCATCATCATCATCATTACAGCCCTTCAAGTCCACTGCTGAACATAGGCCTCCCCCAAGGAATGCCACAAAGCACGGTCCCGAGCCACCTGCATCCATTGACTTCCTGCATGTCTTAACAGGTCGTCACTCCATCTAGTGGGGGGACGCCCTACACTTCGCTTGCCGGTACGAGGCTGACACTCGAGAACCTTTCTTCCCCATCGGTTGTCGGTTCTTCGAGCTATATGGCCGGCCCATTGCCACTTCAGCATACTAATTCTTTAGGCTATGTCGGTCACTCTGGTTCTACTGCGGATATCCTCGTTTTTAAGTCTATCACGCAGAGAGACGCCGAGCATATTTGCTGAGCGACTTTGAGCTTCCTCATACGGCCAGCAGTGAAGGACCACGTCTCAGATCCATAGGTCATCACTGGCAACACGCACTGGTTGTATAATCTAGTTTTAGGGTTTTGAGGTATGTCTGACGAGAAGATGTGTCGCAATCCCCCGAACGCTGCCCAGCCGAGTTGAATCCGTCGATTGACCTCTCGGTCAAAGTTGGAGTTACCTAGTCGGACTAGTTGTCCCAGGTAAACATATTCCTCAACAACTTCGAGCTTAGTGCTCCCAACAACTACCGGCATAGGTGTGACATGGACGTTAAACATGATTTTTGTTTTATCCATGTTCATCTTAAGAACTATCCGTTGGGAGACACTATTGAGGTCATTAAGCATAGTGCTTAGGTCCTCCAGCGATTCTGCCATAAGGACTATATCGTCGGCAAATCGAAGGTGAGTAATGTACTCGCCATTGACGTTAATACCGTATCCTTTCCAGTCCAGTAGCTTGAAAACGTCTTCCAACGCAGTGGTGAAGAGTTTCGGGGATATTACGTCACCCTGTCTTACACCTCTCTGCAGTTGGATAGGTTTCGTACTCTGGTTCTGTACTCGGATAGCCATCGTAGCCCTACTGTACAAACACTTCAGCACTTCGATATACCGACAGTCCACTTGGCACCGCTGAAGGGCAGTCCCTTCAGCACCGCCCAAATTTCGACGGAATCAAAGGCTTTCTCATAGTCCACATACGCAAGACAAAGTGGCAGATTGTACTCTTCGGTCTTCTGTACAATTTGCCGAAGGGTATTTATGTGGTCTATGGTGCTAAAGCCTTTTCGGGAACCGACTTGTTCGGGAGGCTGGAAATCGTCGAGTGTGCGTGCCGTGCGAGACGATTCGTAATGACTCTCGAAAACAGCACGTAGACGCGGCTCAGAAGGGAAATCGGTCTGTAGTTCTTCAAGAGAGCGTTGTCGCCTTTCTTGAAGAACAAGACCACCGCACTTCTGGTCCATGCCTCCGGAGTAGTGCCACCATGGAGGACGGAATTAAAGAGCTTCTGAAGGACTTCAAGTACCGTTTTTCCACCCGCTTTCAGAAGCTCCGCTGTAATTCCATCCTCACCCGGGGACTTGCCGTTTTAAAGGTGCTGGAGAGCCATTCTAATCTCGTTCAGACTGACGTCCGGGATATCATCGGAATAGTGTCGGATAAGATTAGCTCTTGGATCGTTACTCACACTTGCGTGTGGCTCCAACGATGACGTGTACAGCTGCCCATAGAACCTCTCAATCTCACTCAAAATCTCAGGTGTCCCGGAAACGATACTGCCACATTCGGTCTTCAGGTTCGACAGTTGGCTTTTTCTGGCAGACAGATCTCTGGCAAAGACTTTGGGAGTCCTGGTTCCGCTCGATCGCTTCTTCAATACGAGCAGTATTAAAGTTGCGTAAGTCCCGCCGCATGTATTTGGAGATCTGTCTGTTCAGTTGCCTGTATGCTATCAAATCTACTGAAGACTGCAGCTTCATTTCCCGTCTAACAGCCATGAGATTAAGAGTATGATCGGAGTGTTTTTGTGTTCTTCTGCGACGGATCTGGCAAAACTTAGCCCCGACCGCATGGACAGTTTCCACGAGCTTGTCATTCATATCGTCCACTACATTGCAATCTTCCAGGCACTGAAAACGATTTGTAACTCGAGCTGAAAGGTCACAATTATATACAAAAATAAATATATGTATATGGGTACAGTCAAAGTCTTTATATTTTACTAGTTTACGTTGTTGAACTTGTTTAATGTATTTTAAGAAATACATTTTAAAGCAAAAGGAACAGCCAGAGGCTCAATAATTTGCTCAACTATGTAACGATACTTTATGTTAATAATTATATCATAGCCGGCTCAGTACCAGCACAAAAACTCTTTATTTTGTAATTTTTTTTTTGTACTAAGTCTTCAGTTATAAATTCTGTCTGCAACCGTGTAATGGCGGTGTAAGAATATCCACTACCCTATATCGTCCCGGTGGGTGTCGTAAGAGGCGACAGAGGGAAACTGAAACAGGATATGGGCAAAAGCATATGCCTGATATCAAATCAAAATTATAAAAAACTGCGGTTGCCAACCTACCTGCCAAACTTGGCAACTATGGCAAAATACTCCTATGGGGCATTCTATGGGGAGGCATTTGTTCTGCAGTGAACTTTTTTAGGCTGATGGCTGTCTGTAATATTGAAATAACTGCTCAGGGGGTATTTTGCATTGTATTAAGACCTGAATAACCAGTTTTAATATTTGTATTTGTCTGTCCGGTTTGATGAACAGATAGAGAGCAATGCCAGAAGTGTTCAAGACTATATTTTGTCCAGAAAACTTGGATATTTTAAAAAATACATACATATTAATTGATAAAGTAAATTGTCTTTAATTATCTAAAATGTAAATGACGCCAAATTAATAAATCCTACCTAGGCGAAGCCAGGGCGGGTCGCTAGTGACAAATAACAATCAAATGCGTTACTCTACTGACATTTATTAACAATATTTTGATAATTCAACTGTTGATTTGAATATGGTCTGAATCTTTCAAAACGTGTTTAGGTATAGCGTATAAAAACTAACAAAGATAGATGTGAAAACACATAATTTTATTTATTTCCTGGTTTTAAAATGTAAATTTAATACACCACTGTAAATTTAATACACACAGTATTACGTTGCCAGAATGTAGCACTCATTAGCGTATTTTATTATGTGGTATAATTCTTTTGTTTAAAAAAAAAATCAACTGTTGTCTCACAATCTGATCAATATTCAACAGTATCCTTATCAGCAAAGACAATTGACGCCAAACAAAACATACAATGAATAATGAACCACAATCATGTTCACTCTCCTTTTGAATAAGAAACTAACACGATTTTATGAAATCAAGAAAAACTCCCTATCGATTCGGTTCGTTTTTCTTTATTTTATTTTAATAAAAGCACAGAACAATTAGTGTTTCAAAATAATAAAATAAAACAGCCACATCTTTTTATCGGTTTATCCGCTGCTGTTGGGTTTTCTTGCTGCCGCGATCTAAGATAATTTTTATACGACTTCAAAAGAGAGGTGATTTATAATTCGTCTGTATTTATATTTTTTATGTATGTTCGGGCACAGCTTCCTTCATTTTAATGATTTTACTTTTATAAAATATTACATTTTATACCTTTTAAGTAAAATAATCACCCCTAAAGTATTAGAGTATTTAGAGTCGTTACGTTGAACACGTAATATTACAAATTCAATCAACGGGGTAATAAATAAAACATTAAAAATATTAAAAACTAAAAAGAGATGCTGGGTCAGAGAAGTATTTACTCTGTACATAAAAAATCAATACGGACTTAATTGTGTTGTCGTGTTTGATGGCTACGGTGACACAAAAACAGTAAGTACTAAGGCATCAGAACAGAGAAGAAGACTAACTACGTTAACGTTTGTTGACATAAATTTCCATCTTGCTATGAAGGTCAACAAGAGCATTTCCTATCAAATGCTAAAAACAAGTCCCGACTCATTTAACTTTTGACACAAACAAGTGGTAAAATTAGAAATTTTGTACAACCGACTTCAATATAAATTATTAAGGATATTTCAAAAACTTCTGCTTAGAACTTGATCAAATGGGACCACACGAGAAGCACCAGCTTTGAAATAAAAAAATCATCATCGAAATCGGTTCACCGAGAAAAAAGTTATGAGGACCTCCTTTTTGAAGTCGGTTTAAAATACAGGCTGAGAGAATTGAAACACGAGCTCCTAGTGATTCTGACCGTACAATCATAAGGAATACCGTTGAGAAATCCGCAAACCATTTCGTGGTTGCTGTTATTGGGGAAGATGTGTTTTTAGTAGTTTTTTTTAAATAGCTCTTCAACACCAGAGAAGTAAATATTCCTTGTCAAGCCAGGAAGAGGGATAGTGTAAACCTAGATAATTTCGTCACAAGAACTCAAAAAACTCTCATTCTGTTGTTTTATTTTTTCCTACATAGTAAATGTCATAGAAAGAAATTTTATATTTAAGTTCAAATATATAAATAATTATATACCGTTATTGCAGTTTTTGAAAATACGAGTAAAGAAGGCTTATACTTTTATTTGAAATTATCCCAAATTGAATGTGATTTATGGGCAACCTACGCGCAACCGAGCGACCCTTACGAATATGTAGAATAGTACCTAGTTGTATCTAGGCGTTATATATTTATGATTGACAATCAGTTAAAATAATGCATTATTACGCATTCTGAATTTAAAAGATAAAAAGGAATAAATGTTTTAGATTATTTTCAATTCATTTTTCTTCACCAATCGCCTATGTCTTACTTATTCTGAACCTTCGCTGCAAATTTGGGCGTATATTGCAAAATAACCCTGTATAATTTTTAATGTATTGCTTTGGCGTAAAAAGTAAGTTATTTAGCTTAAACAATCGTTAAATAAATTCTATTCGTTAATTGAGGCATGATATCATATTTATTTAATGCAGAACGGCAAAATTAAATTAATCGATTATGATTTCGTAATATCATACGAAGAAAAGGCGGGGCTAAAACGATGATAGTATGAGCATAATCGGCTAAATCTTTCCTTATTGAAGTATGCCTTTTTATTCCGTGGTATCATAAACGGCGACTATGAAAAATTTCATAGGCTATTTATTTATCCTATATATTCGATAGAATATATTATGTAAGTAGATATAACCATCTCATGTACGCTAGATGTAAAATAACCAAACCGGTGATTGGAAGCAACATCTCGATAATGTGTCGCCGATTCGTCGCATGGAGTGACAATTATTAGGTACGTTAAACTATATAATTTAAAAAAATACGTTGTACAGCCACGCTGCAGCTACAACATGGTTGTGGCACGAATGGGTCGGCTCGACCTGGAACAAACACGCTCCCACAGAATACCAGCGTAAAATAGCAACAAAATGTTGCTGTGTTTAAAAACGTGAATAGAAGCAAGTTTCTTTACAATCCTTTTATCTAATGTGTACAGCTAGTAGTGATTTGTTTACTTACTGCCTTGTGAATCTGAGTTTTCTTAGTATGCATAATATGCTTAGATTGCATCGATCACTAATAAAAAAAAATTCATTAGTGATCGATGTTAGATTGTCTAAGAACACTCACATCATAATTAATCTGAGTGTTCTTAGATAATCTAAGTAGCCAGTTGTCAATATAATTTAAGAGGTCTCTCTTTGACTACATTAATGTAATTTGAGCGTACGATTGAATATCATAATTTATAAAATTATATTAAATAATAAAAATGATAACAGAGCTTATCTAAATTTCTTCGATGGCGATATCTGATAATAATAGTTTTATTGTCGATTATGCAATTTATAGATGCAAAAACAGAACGTGATGCCACGTGTTTACATACCATTAATGATATATATGTAACAAAGAAGAAACAGGGCCATACGAGCAACTATGATTTAAAACCTTTAGTATCTCCAAGACAACTAACTTTAAACACACAAAAAATAAATAGTTTAAAAAAAATAAGCGATATATTTACTCTGTAAATACTAGGAACTAGGAACAGACAAAAGCTAGTAGTACCAGTTACTCGACTCCTCAGAATCTTTAATTATTGAGGCGATATATACGCATTTACAACAAAATCTCAGAAAATATACAAAATTTTTCCTCCGCTAAGTTCATAATTGTATATAAAGGGCTATTCTAATATTAAGGAATTTATGGTAAATATATCCCTCGAAATGGAGTAATCGCTACAAAGTTATTTCGCATTTGTTTTGTATTATTAAAAATTCCCAGGACAGAGTTGTTTTCCGAACCAGTGGTAATTAAACATAAATTACTACAGGTTCGGAAAAGTTATTTATAATCTTTGTTGCATAAAGGTTCCATTTTTATTTCAAATATGCTTTGATATGGATTTTTTGAACAACAAGCCTCCGTATGCCCTCAAAAGCTTGTAACAAACACAATAAAACTGTATTTTTTATTGTCAATGAAACTATGACTAGTAACATTTTTTGATTGAAATTAATGTTTGCATAGAGAGAATAGTTCACTTTTTTCTGACAAAGCATGTTTTGTTTATTCAGGTATTTCATCCCAGAATTTAATTCGGCGATATTGCTTTTTGATAAAATTGTTACTGTTGTATACGAAATATGTCATCAAAATAATAATAAAACTGCGGTTGCCAACCCGCCTGAAAAGCGTGGCAACTATAGCTTGCCAAGCGTGGCAACTATGGCTTAGGCGAGAGCCAAAAGTCTCTACAAGCGTATGGTCAGGCAGGCTTTGCACCTATTTAAGATAGTCGAAACTGACTTTCCGCTATGCACTTTTAGGAAACTTGGCGGCCTGGTTACGAACCCTGTTCTTACAGCTGATATCCAGTGCTTTGCGGTCTTGAGCGTCAACCCAGCATATATACACAAAAATATTGCACTTTTCAGCTTTGGCGCATTCGGCATTAAACCATGAGTGAGTTTTGTCACCGTTCCGTGTGTTAACAAAGGTGATAAAATACTCCAACACTTGATGTACACATCTCCACATCCGTTCGCGCGACGGACCCGAAGAAGAAAAGCAGACTTTTTGCCAAGGATATAATGAAAAAAATGCCGCATCTCATCCCAATTTTCCAACATATATCGCCATATTCGTCGAACGCCTCGAAAATACTAATCAGGTGAGGAATATGACGATACAGATTTCACTAGACAGAGGTCACAACCAAACGGAAAGTAACCTGTACGTTGTGGTTCGGTATATTTAATGATATATTTAATTTTAATTTTTGCTACGCTCAAAAGGTTTGTCAGTCTACTAACTGAACGAAATACTTAGTTTACACACTGAAAGTAGGTAGGCATACTCGTATGTATGGAATAAAAATACCTACTAATGAAATAAAAATAGGTGGCTCGATAATTGTTTTAGTACAAAAACTTAGGGAGATTTTATAGAAAATATAGAGTTATTATAATGTTTACCGTTAAAATAACTCCCGTTAATTTCAAATATAGATACCTATAACAGTTGTATATAGGTTAGGTAAGTTACGGGTAACTTAGGTACTCACACTCAATCTCACTCTTACTCACTTCTCACTCTACCACTATAACCGAGACTAGCTTTGATAGCATAAACATAGATCAGGTATAGGTAAAGATGAGGATGTGAATCATGCTTAGATATTAAAGTGTTTTACAACAAATAACTTGCCTATGAACACCAACAGAACGAAATGCCTAAAATTTACTTTACCACATTATGTAAAGAGGAGTACTAGGTACCAGTGGCGTAGCGTGCCTTAGACGGACCCTGTATCAAAATTTGTTGGGGGCCCAAAATTTGTTAGGGTAAAAATTTTTCACAAAAGGAACAAAAGAGCTCGCATAGAACTAAAATAATACTCGTGTAGGAACTAAGCTAGCCAAACAATTCAAATCAAATATACAATTTTATTACCTTTTATTCGGCGAACTTATTTATTAAATCATTCATAGCTGACGACAATTTCAGTTTTCTAAATTTTCTGCCCCTATAGTCAATAGTGACAAGTCTGATAGCCTTTCCTGTCCCATAGAAGTCCTTAGAATTTTTGCTTCCACACGTTCGGGGCCCCTGTAGCCCCGGGGCCCCGTATCATTGATACGGCGGTAGCTACGCCCCTGCTAGGTACTCATAATTAAGTTGAACGATGAAATAAACATACATAAATACAAAGTATAATTACAGGCTGTGAGGGATTCCAAATATGTCCTCAGAGTGACAACGCTTCTGTAGCCTACTTAGTATGAAGTTGGCTTCAGGTCCAAGAGACTCCAGTAGCTACTTATCACCGGATGGACTTTAAGTTCGTTTGTCACTTCAGTTTTATTTTAAAAAAGTAGATTCTACAGTCTTTCTTCGTATCACTGTTAAATCCCGCCTACAGTGTCGACCTCAAATTGAAGACTTATCAAGAAGGCTTACCTAGTTCCTTTGTGTAAATAAAACTGTTAGCTGATGTGGATACAGCAAGATTGGTTTATTTCAGCTTTTTCCATAGTGTTATCTCTTATGGATTATGATTGGAATCAGAAGCTGACATTAATAATGTAATATTAAATTGAAAATTAAAAAATCCCCCGGAACAAAAAGAGTTGATGATCTTCAAATGACTGAAAAGATTTTCTTGAATCATAGCTAAGAACATCACCTTTCACCTTTCAAACAAATCAAGTCACCTTTCAAGCAAACAAAAAAACTAAATCGAAATCGGTTTATCCGTTTGTGAGCTACGATGCCACAGACAGACACACAGATACACAGAGACACAGACACACCCTCTGTTTACGTAGGGGGTTAAAAATATATTAATACTAAGTACAGATAATAGCTATTGGTGTTATTTACAATATTAGACCAGGGAATTAGTGGAATACCTCTTTAATATTATTTATGTAAGAAATTATTCCAATATGTTGACACATTAAAGAATGTCTATAACTTTAACCTAAATAATACCTAATAATACCTAAACTTGCTGTTCCAAAGAACTGGCTTCTTAAAATTAGCGGCTCATTTTTTGGCAGATGCATATCTAAATATTTATAACACTATCTCTGTAATACTGACTTGCTTTTGCATACATTTAAAGCGCATGTAAAAGGCATTCTTAAGAAGAAAGGATGTTATAAATTAGACGATTATTTAAAAGATAAGAAAGCTGGACATATTGAGCTTCCTTAAGCGGTCCCACCGATCTACTCTAAACATCGGCGGCCGGGATGACCACGCCCGGGCGACGGGCTTGCGGTGGACAGGCGGCTATAGTAAACATACATATGTGTCGCTAGTGGCTACCTCGGCGCCGTCATATCGTTCTCGTTGACGTGCAGGTGGCGGCGGCGACGAGCGATCGCCCTCAGATTTTATTTATTTATGTATATGTCGCAGACAACTAGCTTAATTATCCTTTCAGTTAACAGCCTAGCCTTTTTACTAAACGGCGCCGTTCAATTAGCTGCCTCAATGATATTTAGCCGATGCGTCTTATGCAACGTTGCACCTATTTTGTAATATCAATGGGTGCTGCTGGAGTGGCCCTTGGGCCACCCTAAAGCCGTCTACATTTAAATGCAATATAGCACATAGCGCATATTTATAAAATAAATAGGGCGACTGATGACTGAATGACCATTCCATGTAATGTCATTAGACGCATCGGCTGAATATCACCCAGGCCGCTAGTTAACCGGCGCTGTTTATTGAAAAGGTTAAGCTGTCAAGCTAGCCTGTTAATTGAAAAGCTAATTAAGCTAGTTGGTTGGTTTAGTAAACTCTAGTAAACTTACGGCGTAACATTCTTGATTCTCAAAACCGGCCAATTCTGAACAAAACTAATTTGACTTTGAGTTTAACTTCGAGTAGTATATTATGCTATGCTATTTATGGTAAATTTCATCGCCATAGGAGAGATCAACAACGGCTAACCATTAGCATTAATAAGTATGTACTTCATATAGTATCTATGAAGCCTTACCAATTTTTTAAAGAATCTTAGTCATAACTAACTAGGCATTGACTTTAGTGACCACTTACCTACAGTGCGATTGTGTAAGAGACGACAAAGAGAAACAAACCAGGAGATGGGTAGCAACGTCTTCCTAATAACAGATTAAAAAACTGCAGTTGCCAACCCGCCTGCCAAGCGTAGCAACTTTAAAAAATATCTCTCCTATGAGGCAATCTATGGGGAGGCCTATGTTCAGCAGTGGACTTTAATAGGTTTTTATGAAGAAATGAATAATATTATGTAACATAAAACAAGATATATAAAAAATACGTCGACTTGCTATCGATACTGATAAATATTTACACAATACAATGAAAGCAAACGTCAAACATTTAAAAAAAACAACCACAAATCGCACTACAGTTACACAATCGCACTACCGTTAACTGGACTTGTTTTAAATATTCAGAACTAATAGAAGGGACTATTACAAGAAATTTGCAACCTTAAGGTAAATGGCTACAAATGTCAGCACACAAACAATTTCCTTACGTGATAGGGCACATTGACGATGGTCACTATATCGTCCTCTGTGTTTGGATACGAACTTATGGGGTCGAATTCGAATCGCTCGCGTATTCTATAGGTGATTGTGTCCTCTTCTAAGCTCTCCTTTTCCCTGATTTGATAAATTCTGAAAATAAAAATTTGTTTAAGCTTTGACGGACTTGTCGAGGAGTTAGAAAGATCTGAATAATAAGGCTCATAATTCAGTTTACGCTACACTCATTACTAAGCTATGCCACAATCAAAAATATTAATATTAAATTATTGACTATTATACAGATGCAACTATTAACTAATATGATTGTATAAGTTCGTTGTACGTTTCTAATTTCTCTGATATATATTAATCTCTTTATCAGCTGCTGTATGGGCCTTTCCCGTTTAACGAAGGACTTTCCATAATCGGCACGCTTTTTAGGCGGAAAATTAATCGGAATACTACAATGTTACACTTTTGACGCTGCACCCAGTCTGTTGGGTATTCTACATTTTCTATATACGAGAATGTATTAGGGCCATCTATTAGATATAGCATAAAGAAATATATAGAGATATAAAAAAAATGTGCAATATTTACTTGTAAATATATGGACCAACTTCGGACACCACCGGTACGCCTCCAGCAAGCACTTCTTCTGTATTAGATATGTTAAAAAGTCTAATAGTAAAGTTTAGAGGAACTGGAACTTCGATAAATCTATCCAACTGTGTCGTATCATCTAACAATACTACCTCCTAAAATAAAAACATCACAAAGGGTTTTAAGTATACTTCTTTTCTCTTTTTTTTTTAAATTATTTTGAAATAAATAGTTTACAGTGGAGCTTGACATTTAAGTTTGAGATGAAATTGCGCGTATGCTTATATTATTTACCGTATTTATATAAATACCATAGTTAGTAGCCATGAAAATAGCTAACACTACCTCTACATGCTCTACGAGTTAAGGTGAGGAGAATTTCGACAAGGTCGTGCAAGGCGAAGTGAAGCAGGGAGTTTCCCTTTACACTCTATATCACCGGTATAAAGGATTATGTGAAGTGACTACTTTACTGCAGCAACTGTAAGGTCTTACAAATATGATTTTTTTAATGTATCCCATAAGTATAAAAAAGATTAAAATTTTACGAAAAACGTTTAAGGATTTCAACTGTTGATATAGGTATGTATTCATATTTTAATTTCCAATAGAAAATAGCTAAAATAATTTAAAATATATCGAGTGATTACATAGAAATGCGAAAAAAATATTTTAAAATCCTTGCATGTATTATAAACTCCTTTAGAAGTATTAAAAAAATATGAATATATTATAAATACACAACGTACAGATCGATTATTATTTACTTACATTTAAAATTAGGTTTTCTATAATACCAGGAACTACAAAAAAGTTACAACTGTGCTGGCAATCACCAACACTACTCCTATTATTGTAGTTGTCACACCGCCCACAATACCACACATCTTTTTAATTTCTTATTATCAGTTACGAAGTGTTGGTTTTGCACGAAGCAAGTAACGCATGTATGAAGAATGATTATGAGACACGATAATAATTGTATAGAACAGTAAGTCTTTCTTCGATAAAACAGCGGATTAATTAGGGTTCTGAAGTGAAAACCCGTGATCCAGCTGTCGGTAGTCACCGAAAAGTTTAATATTGCTTTCCAAAAACTTATGTGAAGATGAAATTTAGAATCGCAAAATGTAAAATTTGCTTAATGAATGAATCTCATGCATAACGGTGACGGTGCTAAACGAAATCTACACCTGTTTTGCATAAAGAAAAATTACATTATGCAAAATTACACAGAACCAATGTGATAGATGGACTCTTGTGTTTCGTGAATCTTACAGAAAGGTATTACGGAAAGGCTTCTGAATATGTGTTAGAAAAAAGAAATATTTGCCTGTCTTTAATTTATAAAATAATAACAATAAGTGTGAAAGTATTAACTAATTAGATAATGTTTCGTAGTATAATAAACAGTAAAATAGCGTGAAGAACTTCTTGACATTCTTTATAAAAAGAAATGTTACTATACAAAAATGCATACAGTTATCTGGATATCCATTTTTTTCCATCTTTCATGTATTTTTCTTACTCTATTTATACTTTAGCACACAACCACACACAATTTACTGTTATTTTATTTATTATTTTTGTTTTAGGAACAGTCCAATTCATACTTTAGGACAATTTGTCATAAGTTACCTATAAAGTTTTATCATATTCATTACCATCACATCTATTATAAGTGTTGTAGTATATCAATGGCTGTACACAATTTAATTCACTTCACCTTCATCAGTCCATAGAAGTCCACTACGGTACATGGGTCTTTCCCATTGTAAGGAGGATTTGCCAAGGATTAGTTTAAATCGCCACGCTTGGCAGACGGATTGTCGATCGCAGGACCAGACGTCTCGCACCGTTGCTGCTGATACGCCGGATAACGTTCTAAAAGGTGTAATAATCTAACATGCTATGACATTATATTTCACTGTACTGAACCCTGGAAATAATAACGGTAAATAAGATAAGATATATCGATTCGCCAATAATTATTATTTGATAGATTAACACACAAGATGATCAGGTAGGTATTGTTACTAAACATGATTATAATTTTAATGGGCTGCATTTTAAATCGTTAAGAGATGATAGTTCAGATTCTTTGTTATCGAAATTGGCAAAACGTTGTCAAAACCCTATGCTATATGCTATATGGAGCACAAGACGTGTGGTCTTACTATCTTACATACTATCAACAAGTATCGTACATACATACTATCAATAAGCGGAAAGACAGGAAACATATCGCGTATGATAAGAGATTATTTAATGTGGCATTGTGTCACCATCGTAGTCGTAGGCCGTAATGATTTTAAAGCCATAATCAAACCTTTGTTTTACCCGACTGCACCAGAAGGAGGTTAATGTTTTTCGAGAGTATATAATATGTATGTATGTATGTCTATTTCTTTGGCATGCTCTGTAGCTTAAACTGCTTGACGGATTAACATAATATGAGGTGTCGTTAGGTTCGTCTTAATTGTGGGAGTGACATAGGCTACAACATTGTTACCTTTTCAGTTAACATTTTTTCGCAGTCGGGTTTTTATAATTATTGTCTTAATAATAGGACTTGTAACTTAGAATAATTACATAAGTACCTACATATTTTAAAATCTGTGACTAGACACAAAATTCCGAACCGATCGGTCGATAGCGAAACTACCATAGTTTCGTACGAGAGGCCGCGCATAAGCCCGTTTATTAGGAGGCCAAAGATAATATAAATCATTACTACTTTATTCGCACAGAGTAATTTTATATCCTTAGTCCTCCGTTCACCGTTAAGAAACCACAAGCTTTTAATTTCGCGCCAAAATGGTTGAAATCCATATCGAATTAAAGAGAAAAATGCCTGTGGTTGAAACACGATGTGATCGTTAATCCTTGAAGAACTGGACAAATACCCTCCACTAGTTTTGCACGTGTAGTTTTGTTTTGTAGTGGATGCTCAAAGTATTTTTGGTGTGTATTTTGCTGACGTATTTTAAGAAGAGCACAAACACGCGCTACTTCTACAAAGTCCATATTGTACTTATCTAAAGGCTATGTCTATCAAGTTACGTTCATTTCCGCGGTCACTCGGAAGGAAAGGCCAAATTGACCGCTAAAAAGTTTGACGTGCTTAGGAGATCGGGACAGTATTTCATGCCTGCACACCGTTTGCAACTTTACAAGGCGCAAGTTTGGCCTCACATGGAGTTCTGTTCCCATCTCTAGACCGGGGCACCCCAGTGCCAGCCCCATCCACTTGACCACATCCAGCGAAGAGCAGTCCAAATCGCCGACAACCGTGTTCTTTTCGATCGGCTTGCGTCACTTGCGCTGCGAAGAGATGTTGTTGTTGCATATTCTATCGAATCCGACAATTTTGCGATATCACATCCATGCCATCTGGATGCTTGGCGATCCACCACTGTGTGATTTGCCAGAGGTTTTCTTACTCGCACAAATAGTAGAATCGGTTACTACCAGCGATCTTTCCAAGCCGATATGACATAGGAACCTTCAAAAAAACAGCCTACTCCTTTTTAAAAGGCCGTCAACGCATCTGCAGTCCCGCGGGTGTTGCAGTGATTCATGGGCGACTGTAGTCACTTACCATCAAGTCGCGAGGCTGCATGATCGTTTGTTTTTCTTACTGTCTCCTATAAAAAAGCCACTAAGTGTTGGCGGACATAGCCATACATACACATATTATAATTCATAATTCATACAAAAAAATATGTACCTCCTCTTTTTTGAAGTTGGCTATAAACTACTTATTTCGATTCAGTAGTTCTCTGGACTTGCTTTTCCACAAAAAATTTAATCGCTTTAATAGTTTAATCGTTTTATGTTTGTTAAGAAGCTAATAACCTAACCGTTGCAGCTTATCGATAGGATATCAATCCAATGTAGAGTGCTACGGATCGTTATGTAACTATTTTTTTTAACCCGTCATGTGTATGTATATGTATACAGTGTGCATCACAGGTATACAGGTTGTAGAACGTAGGTATTCGAGGTTACGGCCAAAGAGGGCTAATAAATAATCTTCCGCTCACCAGATGTTGTTAGTTGACACTGACGTGAAGTTTCTTGTTATACAATGCCATTTAATTGAGAAGTAAGTTTTAAATTAAAGTTTATCAGTTTCTAGACTATTACAGTAATACACAAAACAATGCCTCCCTCACTGGTTTGCTCTTTAATTTTTTGCACATTTTTAACTCTTTTTTTTAATTTTTCTACTCTTATGAATATCTGTGGTTTGGTTTATTTATTTTTAATCTATTTAATATAAAATATAACTAATAGTACAGAAAGAAACATTAACCTTTACATTTTTTGAATAAATTAACTTCCTCTCTATGAAATCTGTCAAATAACACACCACTTTTTTAAGTGGCGCCGCCCTGGCAGCAGAAAAGTCGTGGATGCCCTTGAAGACACCCACATAACCCACATTACAATCGGATGGAAAGACAGAAGCTGGCAACTTATTCCACTCCTTTGCTGTAAGCATGACGAACGATGCAGCAGGTAAGTACCTATTATTATTAGTATAGTAGGTAAGTATTATTTGCGACCTGTGTATGTGTGTGTGTGTGTGTGTGTGAGTGCGTGTGCGTGCGTGCGTGTGCGATGTACATGAGCGTTTTTAATTTAATATATTTAGCTACATCATCATCATCATCATTACAGGCAGCCCTTCACAAGGCCACTGCTGGACTAAGGCTGCGGATACGAAATTAGCGACGGTCGAGCGATGGCAGTTGCGGGGCGGCGCGATGCGACAGCGACGTAAACAAAAGTGCCTGTATATACTAATTATACTCTATATTAAATTATGCTTTGAGCAAAAACAAAAGTGCCTGTATATACTAATTATACGCTATATTAAATTATGCTTTGAGCAAAAGTATAATTTAATATAGCGACGCGCACGAAACGGGCGAGTAGTGCGCGTGTGCGGGCCTATCGAGCGATGCACGGTTGCTACGAAACGCGCGAGAGGTGCGCGGTTGCACGGGCGGTGGCGGCGTGGCGTGGCGGGGCGATGACGGCGTAGAAGCGACAGGAACAAAACAAACTATTTTGATTTCACCGTTTGCTCGAGTACCTATATAGGGTTGTATTTTTATTTATAATTTTAATAATGGTAGTTGATAACGATTTCCAACGATAACAGATTCCTAATTGCATCTAATTTTCTCTAAATTATTATAAAATGTGTCTATACATAATCATTCTAGTATAATTAAAATTTCTTTGAATGACGCCTTAATTCATAATAAAGGGTAGAAAATTCGCCAAAACTACTTCTCCCTTGATTTATTGAATGAACACCATCTCTAGTTAATACCAATTCCGCTCTCATTAGGAGACTAGCAGGAGTGTGAAAGTCCACAATAGCTTGCTTTTACTTCTTGTACTATCATTTACTCTGTGCTTTTACGTTGATACTAGCGCCATCTCACAGTCATTAAAAGCACTATTTTCCCGAATATTTTTACACATTTTATTAAAAAGTTGTCGTCACTGCTGGCATTTCTTATTTATACCGAAGCCTAAATCATGCTATCAAAGTTTTGAAATACTGCGGTATAGTATATATTATATAAAAGAACTATTACGCAATAAACGAAGTAATTCATATCATGGATATCTAAAACAAGCTTATTAAATAGTTATTTAAAAACAGATTAATTAGTAGGTAATTAAATACAATTCTTTTTAATTTTATTGAAATGAGTATGAAATAATACTGAACCTATAGTATGTGCCAAATCGATTGAGAAAACGGACAATGACCTTTCGGTCGTTTAACCAGGGTTACAAACCTTCAATATATAGGCACATTTTATATGTAGTACTTTCTTTATTTATAATGATTTTTTATAATGATTGATATAATATATATTTATTAACTATTATTAAAAGTTATGTGAAAGATCGCTGTAGAAGAAAAATCATCTATTGTTATAAAGTACTTTATTCATTTAACAACAAAAACATTAATTTATAACACATATAAAGATTCGAGTGATAACGACACCGAATAAGTACGTACTTATGCAAAAGATAAAACTTTATTTTTAATATTATATAAGAACTTTATTTTTATTCGGTGCAATCATCACTCGTATCTTCACTTGATGAACTATCTGTAACATTAATTATAAAGCGATCTGCAGTTTGGTCAATTCTATCATCCATGCCACGCATTTTTTGTTCAACCTTAAGGACATGCTGAACACAGTTTTTCCATTTATCTGGCGTGATTTGAGTTAAACCATCTTTAAGTAAATTTTAACATCTTTAACTTGAAAGTTGTATTTTTCGTGCAACGTACCCTTTCACATCTGCCCACACAAGTTCAATGGTTAAGCTCACAGTGATAAGGAGGTAACCTTACCACTGTGATGCTTTTTCTTTTGCCATCTCGTCGGTGACGTAACTTCGATAGTTATCTTTAACTGCCTTTATTTTTCCATTAAGTGGGTCTTTGTGTCCGAGGCACGTATGCGATCTGTTTAGATTCTAGCCATTCCTGCATATTTTGTTTCCGCCAAGACATTGTTGGGGTTTTTCTAAACGTCTGGAGTGGTAACTAGCGTTATCCATAACTATGACATCGCCGCTTTGCAGTTTTTCTATTACTTTTCTAAACCAGTCCTCGAAATGGAGAGCGTCCATACTCTCATGGTAGTCACCAGTAGATGATGATTCAAATACCCAATCACATCCCTCAAAAGCCATTTTCATTGCCAACGTGTACAACTATTAATCGCTTTCCTTTACCTGAAGGGGCTTTCGCGCCAGTAGAGTAGCCTTCTAACCGTGATTGACGAGAAGATTCAATTGTGGTGTCTTCCCATACCTTTCCCATAGTATGACCTGCGTTAATCCATGTTTCGTCAAGGTAAAAATGTTACGTCCTCGTTTCTTAATATTTGTATTTCTCTCAAATATCTGGTACGCTACAGAACTATCTCTGAGCGATCTATTAGACCACTTTTTCTGTTTCTCTTTATATATTTGAATTTTAAATGGCGCAACACACGTCGCAGGAAGTTTTGCTCAAGTTTGGCAACTGGTCATCTTGATTTATACTGAGCAAAATTTTGTCTAAAGTCGGTAATTCTCCTGCAAGAAAGAACTGATGCACTGCTTTATAGCCGATTTATCAAAATCGTCCAACTTGTCAATTACAGACTTTTTCTTTTATTAATTATTCCTTTCTGGTATTTTATGGGAATTCTATACACGCTTAATACGCGATATATAGTGCTCTTGCTGACTCCTGAGATCCTGAAACCTTTTCACCATATTAACGTTTGAAGGATACACGTCGGGCCAGGTGTTTTGACATATTTGTATACATTAATGATAATCTCTTGTCCCCGACCGACAAAGTGGTAGGTTTTCTTTTACTGGTGACGTTAAAGGTGCTCCAGAAGATGGGCCTGTAAATAAATGACAAAATATACTACCATAGTACTACATCACATAAATATATTGTTTTAGAAAATAAATACCACATGGTCACATAAAAGAGCGCTTTAAGAAATAGAAAGGCTACGTCGTCGCATTTGTACCTATTTGTACGTACCTGCATTTATTATGGGTCGGCGACGTCTCTTTCCACTTGATGTTGAAGGACCGGTCCTTCACCAAATTCTCCTGAACTCATGTCGATTTAGTAACGACCGTCACAGTAAAACTAATATAACAGATTCAAAAACAAAAACTTAACGATATAACAAATTTAACAGTAAAACTCAACTAAAACAATGCAATGAATGCTATGAATTACCTGAGACGTACACACGCAAGCGCTATCCGAACACGAATGAAAACAAAATGGCGGACGGCCCAAAAAGGTGACGCATCTCTGGCTGCCATTGTCACGTTTCTTTAGAACGAACTGACGTAACGCGCGTTTTGTTTATTTTAAAGGGATGAATTTGCAAAGCTCAATATGGTGATTATATTGCTTCAAATATTTTTAATATGAAACTGTTATTAAATGAATTGCTGCGTTACTTCATAAATTGAAATATAAAATATAACACATTTTTCGCGATGTACCGTAAGATTTTACTATGTTTATAGGAACCACAGACAATATTATTTAAGAAACAAAAAACAAAACATATGTGCTGACCTAGAAGTGGGAATAATATCAATATTTAAATATTGTTATCACATCTAAATTGAGATTTTGTAAGTTACCTTTTGACACTCGGCTCATATCTGAGGTCATTGTCCGTTTTTCTCAATCGATATGGCACATACTATAGTTGATAGCGCCCTCTAGTGTAATGCATTCAGTAATTTATAGAGATGGGCCGACTATGACATTGGCAGCCTAGTCGGATGAAAAAAGGCCGAATTGTCGGCCAAACCCCAACCCATGGCGCTTTGTTGTCAGCTGAGTTGAGTGGCAGAGTCGTAACAGTTCAAGATATCGCGAAATGTCTCGTCTTACTAAAGTGTACGTACCTCTGTTGTACAGCTAGTTCTATGTATAGCGAGAGACTCTTCTCCGAAGCTGGCAATATATAAGAAACTATAAGGAATAGATTGCTGCCAAAAAGGGCAGTCTCTGGTGTTTTTACACCATAAAATGCCTCTAATAAAATATTAAATAATTTTATATATTTTTATTACCTATAGGAAAATGTACCTTTGTACATCACAAATTTTTAAGCTAGTTAAATTACTTAAATTTTTAATCTAATTATCAAATTTTTTCATTATTGCTAAATAAATAATATACAGTAAGTTTATATTTTAATTCCTACTACCCCTAGATTTATACTTCCATTCATTATGATAATACTCTTAATGTTATTGTTGTTTATTAAGAGTTATTAACATTCGCGTTTAGAATTTATTATTTGTTAATTATAATTATGTATTATTGATTTAAAACCAATTATTTTCTAAAGGAAGGTTCCTCAAAACTCACTGTAGGGATGGGTCGTTAATGAATCTATTCGATTATTATTCTCATAGAACTTACAATCGATAGTTGTATGTTTATGCTGTTTGGATTTGGAATTTTGAACAATTTCTTATCTATTGAATTAATAATAAATTATTAATACGATAATAAAATCCCACCCACAATAACGATTTCGCCTCGTGCATATTTTTATTCTGTCAGGCAGACTATTTAGTAGATAGAATACGTGCGAGTCGAAGTAATTTTTGTGAAAGGGCTTATACTCAACCAAATCTAATGCCGGGGCCACAGTAACGAGAAACGTCAATTCCCAAAAACGCAACAATTATTGCTTAAATTTTAACGCGATAAAGTGAGTGGCTACACTTGAACGGTCAACGTCATTTCAATTTCAATGCCGTTGAACGGCGTTAATGTCACTGACTTAGAAGTATATGGACTGGGCATACCTACAGAATTAGCGTGACTACCTACAATACACTGGCGCATAAAATGGCCGCCTTTATAGGGTTGTAACTCAGCAATATGGGCCGCTGATATCGATATTTTTACTAATATGAATTTGTTCTCATTTCATAATTGAATTTGTTGCTTTATTTATTTTATTCCGTAGGTATTTATATAAGTACAGGGTATATTTTCAATCGTCAAATAACTTATCTGAGGAATAAATAATGTGTCTGGCAGTTTTATGGCTTTTGTGTAGATAAAAATTAAATCCGTAGCCTAATTGTGTAACACACCAAAATGACAAACCATACCAATTTGACAGTTTAACAATATCCATTGCGTTGTTTTTGTTGTAGAGCAAACGAATTTTTCAATCACATGAAGCAATGGATATTGTTGGGTTGTCAAATTAGATTTGGATTGCTATCCGTTAAGTTTTGCTTGAGCTGCTTCACCAGGCTTCACCGCATATGTACACTTACGCAGTGCATACTCTGCTACAGATTTCTTGTATTAGGTACAGTCAAACAAAGAGTTAAGTATGCAGGCAGCTAACTTGCAACTTGTTTTAAACAATGTTCTGAGTGTGCTAAGTACTTATTCAAGTTTTTACATCATTTATATAATTGTGAACAAAGTTAAAAGTTATAACGCACACAATAAAATGAATATTGACAGAGTAGTGGAAGATTCTTGAGAAGATTTTTTGCTTGTATACCAAATTTATTTACTGTACAATATTACTGGGATGGAGATCCCTGATCCCATATTATAATCCCATATTGTAGTATTTTTAATATAAAATAATATATATAAAATCAGATTTTAAATGAAAATATTATTTTTGCAGGTAGGTACATTAATTTTGTTTATTTGAAATTCGAAAATCTGGCATGATCATGAAACATGATATCCGGGAATTATAATCTATTAATATTATTTATTCATTTCTGAACAAAATTAATCTATTAAAATAATCTCTAGTACAACACTTTGTCACTGCTTTTTGACAGTTTGACAGCAGATCTACCACAAAACTTGGCGCTTAACATGGCGGCGCAGTCACGCATGGATGAGCTAATGACGTCACACGAAAGTGTTACGAAAATAAGCACTTGACAAAGTGTAGTTGTCTCTTTTCTATTGCAGCTACTGCTTTGTTAAAGAGACAAAACTGTTTTTGACAAGTGTGTGTCGATATTATAGATATTTGTATAACTATTATTTCTATAGTAGAATATGCCGCCTCCATAGTTATATCTCTATGGTTAATGTAAACTAAACATTTATTTTTTAACTCAAAACGGGACATGGGTTTATTTTACTCCCCAGTTAGCAGGTTAACAATAAAAAAAATATTATGTTATTTATTTAAAAACTGTAACTTTATACAATTAGTGTTCACTATAATTATAATCACATTAATTATGATTATTTTTATTTAAACAAATTGTGAAAAATAAAAATTAATCACCAGTTCACCAGCTTCATTAAAGCAAAGTTCCTCAGACAGTAATTATTAAATGCAACATATTTTTTAATTATATTTATATTTGTCAGTGGAACAAATTTGCTTTAATAAAGTTGGTGATGATTTTAAATAAGAATAAAATTCTGGGCAAGTTTTTTTACATTGACCATTTTACATTGTTATCAACATCGCCTTTAGAACTGGAACCTGTAAGTTATTTTTTTCAGACGTCCCACAATTTATTCATAATAGAAAAATACTTTTTTCTACTGGAGCATTTGTACCAGGTAGACATAAAATATATTCGATTAAAATGCAAAAGAATTTATGTTGAAGATTGTTGGTGCGAAATGTTTGAATACTTCCACCCAACGAATTTCTGCGAAAACTTTTAAATTATCCCATTCGGTTATTTTTTGGTCGGTCCCGCTCTCGCACCGTTCGTGTCTGACGAACTTCATAGTTTTAAATTTTCGCGCGGTTTAGGACAACGGGACTATTTTGCGTCCCGGAGCTTTGTTTGGGGACAACGGGACAGGTGACCGAGAAAAGGGACAGTCCCGTTCAAAACGGGACGTATGGTCACTTTACGTTAATATTGCTTGAATTTCAAGCAAGATGAACGTTGACGCTGCTACTCTATATTTGATGAGTGTAAATTTTTATTATATGAATATATTTTATCATTGCCTAAGCATGGCTCTGTTTGCAGAATCTCAAGAAATGTAATAACTTTTTCATTATTCCACTCTAACATAGCCATTTGTGCGAACCCGTTGCACTCATCGTGCACAATGAGACAAACCTAGTGTGGCCGCTTCAACGCGTTAATTCGTGCGTTAATCTCTTTGATGTACCGCCACTCGAGTTATCGCCCAACGGCAAACGGCATTGTTAATGCCGTTGTAAAATTATCGCGTTAAGTGGTGGCCACACGTACATTCAACGCCCATCAACGCGATAATTAACGGCATTTCTCGTTAGTGTGGCCCGAGCATAAAAAATACCTTTTGACAGCTGTCAGACCGACTTTTTGGTTGGCATGCCTAGTGCAATAAGCACCAACCAAAAAATCGGTATGTACAATATTCGGTTCTTTAGAAAAATCGATATCGATTCTTTAGAGTTGGTAATCATTTAGTTTTGTTTCGATTAATACCAGAATAAATTAGAAATAATTTAAAACACAAGATTTATCACTTTCTTCATATTTATTATTACTGCTTATTTCTAGAGGCAAAGTTGTATAAATTTAAATTTTGAAATTAGATTAAAAATAAGTTTATTCAGTCACTTTCACTACAACTAGTTGAGCTGTCGTTGTTTAGATTAATTATTATTGGATTTTGAATAATGTACTCAAAATGAATGTCTCTTTCAAAGTCATCCATAATAATTTTCTTTGTTTTCTCTACCACTTTTGCCCAATTACCCTTTGTGACATGGGTACATGCTTCAGTCAGCGAACCTTCCATTTTCTTCACAAAGCATAAGATATTTTCATCTCGTGTGTGTTTAAGTAGAGTTAATAATATGTTTGAATTAAGAACATTTCATATAAGAACTAGCCATTGATTTGAGAATTATAATGGCAGTGGTATGGTGGTAGTCTTGTGATATTCGCAGGAAAATTTTGAACCACTCTTTGAATTTCCTGCATCTATTTCCTTATCGTATTCTCTTGTACTCTTTGATTGGAAAGCTAATAAACAATTTTCTACAAATCCTCCTCCGGTGGATCCCGCATCACCTTTTCCCACGGGCACGTTTGAGCAAAATGCTGCAGTGTCATCGTTTCATCAACGAATATGACGTTGTCCCAATTGGTTATATTTTTAATTTCTCTTAAAAATATAATTCTTTGCAAGGCTATGTCATGCCTCTCCATAATTATTTTTCGTTTATCAATTTTTTTTGTATCGGAAGCGCCTGCGTTTTAAAATAGTTCTCAAAGACTATACTAGCATTTTTAAACCGCCATCTACTAAACTTTCTTGCAATTAAGCCGCAGTATGATATTCCTATTTAGATAATATCATAAATAATAATATTAGATATTAACATAAACACTCACGCCTGTCACCCAGAGGGGTAGGCAGAGACTATGGACTTCCATTTGGCATTATCCTGATACACCTGTCTCGCCTCCTCCACATCCATATACCTACGCATACACGCTCGTCGGTTAAGGGTACTCTTAATTTGGCCCATTTTCAATATATCGCCAATTTGGTCGATAAATTTTCGCCTAGGGCGTCCTTCCCGACTCTGCCGTTCACCTCTGCCACATAAATTTGCTTTGTCACTCTTTCCTCAATCATTCTTTCTACATGACCAAACCACCGAAGCATTCCTTTCTTAATCCTGGTCACAACATCATCTTGCAAACCACACTCTTCTCTTATCACACAATTTCTCACTCTGTCATTTAGATTCAGCCGTAACATACTCCTCAATGACCGCATTTCTACAGCATTTATTCTACTCTCGTGCTTCTTCTGCCACACCCAACTTTCACTACCATACATTAAATTAGGGACTAACACAGCATTGTGAATTGCCATACGTGCCTTTTTGGACACATTCTGACTTTCTACAATAGAGTGTAGAACCCCATTTACTCTATTTCCTGCGTTCACTCGTCGTTCTATATCCTTATCATATCTACCATCCCTGCTAAATAAACATCCCAAATACACAAACTCATCTACTTGCTCGACCAATTCCCCTTCTATTCTTATTTCACATATCGTTTTACTTTCTTCGCTTTCAAAAATCATAACTTTCGTCTTACTTGCGTTCACTTTCATTCCCTTTCTTTAATGACCTGTTCATTAATGTAACCATCATTTGCAACTCGGCCGCCGACGACGCAAGTATGACTTGATCATCGGCGTACAAAAGGCATTTGACGGTTAACTCACCCATTCTTAACCCGCATTCTTCAACTTTCAAATTTTCCAAACAACTGTTCATAAATAGGTTGAACAGCCACGGGAAGCCACACAGCCCTGTCTGACACCTTTATGGATGCCAAACCAGTCCGAGTAGGCCCCGTTGATCCTGACACAAGCACTGGAGTCCCTATACAGAGACTTTAATGCCTGTATCAACCCAGCGCTCAACCCAAATGAGTTCAGTGTTTGCCATAACACATCCCTGTCCACTCTGTCATAAGCCTTTTCCAAGTCCACGAACGCACAAAAACCTTTTGGTTTTTGGCCAAAAACTTCTCCGCGATCATGCGTATGGAAAAGACCTGATCCGTACATCCCATTCCCTTTCTAAATCCCGCTTGCACATCCCAAATTTTTCCATCAGTATCTTTCATAACTCTTTCAATTAGCACCTTAGCATACAGTTTTCCCACAATGCTAAGAAGGCGGATACCACAGTAGTTTTTACAGTCCTGCTGCGATCTTTTTCCCTTATATATTGGGACTATCACGGCTTTGCACCAGTCTCCCGGTACCCGCTTACCACCATGCATGCTGCCACCACTCCCTCTCCAGCCCTTAGCATTTGGAGTGATACTCTATCATATCCGGCTAACTTACCTGCTTTCATGCTTTTCATTGCTTTAATTATTTCATCTATACCTATCTCTCTATCTCTTTCCTCTTCTTTCGGTATTTCTATTTCATTTAATTCAAACGTCTCATCACTCATAAACACACTTTCAAAGTATTCCTTCCGTCTCCTTAAACTCGAAACTTCGTCATTCAGAATACAGCCATTCTGGTCTCGTATAGCATTCATTCTAGGCTGTTTTGAATGTCCCTTGACAGTTCTTACGAGTTTCCAGAACATTTTAATATTTGCCTGGAAGTTATCCGATATTCTTCTATCATTCTTATCCGTTCTTTCTTGCTTTTTCCTTTCAACTACTTCTTTTACTCTCTTATTTAAATGTCTAAAGACTGCCTTTTTTCTTTCAATATCATCATTCATACCGCTAGAATGACTAGCCTTGGTTGCTAGTAAATCTAGCCATGCTCTCTTCTTTGCTTCAACTTCCATCCGTACCTCATCATCCCACCATAAAGTCTTATTTTTCCTTTCATCTACTCCTGCTACGTGGTTAATCCGGCACTGGTGGAGATGTGTTATGTTTGGCTGCAAGACCTAAAAAAAATTTAAAAAAATTAAGTATCTACTTGTATTATATGTAGTAAACGTGGTTAATAGGTATAAGGACAAAAAACAAACCTTTGACATGAGCCCAAATCCGTTCGATGGCATTGTAATGGCAATGATGTGGTGGCAATCTAAGCACCGTATGGCCATGTTGTTCAGCGATTTCATCCAAAATGTAGGTTGGCTTTCTGGGTTTGTTTTCTTTCACTAATCGGACCAATTCGTGTTTCAACATATTTTTTTTTTGGCTTCAATGCCTTTGCTCTGCAGCCAAGATATAAGCTCCAGTTTTCTGCTGCTGGATGTTGGAGCTTTGTTCTTTTGTAAGGAATGGTACGGTGCATTATCCATAATAATCATGAGTGGTTCATGAAGATTTTCCAGTAATGTTAAAAACCACTCTTTGAACTTTTCGAAATTCATCTCCTCATGATATTTTATTGTTTTTGTTGATTCGAAAGCCAACAAACAATTGGGTACAAAACCGTTTGCCGTCCCTGCGTGCGCAATTATCAGGCGTTGTTCTTTGCCTTCGGGCATTTTAGTGACTAATTATGTTGTCATCAGTCCACGCTTTCGGTACAGTGTGGCTCGCATTAAGCCACGTCTCGTCCAGAAATACGACTTAATCCCAATTTGAAATATGTTTGGTTTTTCTCAAAAAATCCACCCGTGCCAAGACAATATCTGTGCGCTCCATTATTAATTTTTTTATCGCATTTTTATAAGCGAAGCCAATTTTGTGTAGTATGGTGGTCAATGACTGCAAACTGCCTTTAAATAAATCAGAGTATTTAAGGGACACTATTAATTTTCTTAGTGTTGGATATTCAACACGTGTCTAATACGCGTATACATGGTTGCGTATTGCGGCGGCATCAAAGTCATCAATCGCAGTGATACTCAAAACTCTCCTTCTTATCTTATCCGGCATAGACAATTTTTTTTCCGTGTCTTCCTCTATCGCTTGAGTTGATGATGGCTTGCCATACTTTTCTTGCGTTATACGAGATACCGTAGCAAGACCGATGCCAAGAGCATCTGCAACTCTGTTGCCAACTTGAGTTACAGGCAACAACGGTCCGCCATTTTGACACTAACGTTCAAAATAATCTCGCAAGCGAACCACAAATTCGCGACATTCGCTATTCAAAACACTCTTTTTCGTTCTTTTCGGCATTGTGTAACCAAAAATAACATAAACTTAACGAAAAACTCAACTAAAACAGTAGATAGCAGAAAATAACAAAAACTGAACGAAAGCGTATACAAGGCACTAACGGCGCGGTGTCAGAACAGAACTCGTACTAATTACAAAATGGCTGACTGACAGAAGGATGGCTGGCTGTAGTGTTGCCACAATCTTGGAGTCAATAGATCATCATCATTACAGCCCTTCACAAGTCCACTGCTGAACATATGCCTCCCCCAAGGAATGCCACAAAGTACGGTCCTGAGCCACCTGCATCCATCGACTTCCTGCATGTCTTACCAGGTCGTCACTCCATCTAGTGGGGGGACGCCCTACACTTCGTCCGCCGGTACGAGGCCGCCACTCGAGAACCTTTTTTCTCCATCGGTTGTCGGTTCTTCGAGCTATATGGCCGGCCCATTGCCACTTCAGCTTACTAATCCGTTGGGCTATGTCGGTTACTCTGGTTCTACTGCGGATATCCTCATTTCTAAGTTTATCACGCAGAGAAACTCCGAGCATAGCCCTCTCCATAGCTCGCTGAGCGACCTTGAGCTTCCTCATCCGGCCAGCAGTGAAGGACCACGTCTCAGTTCCATAGGTCATCACTGGCAACACGCACTGGTTGTACAGTCTCGTTTTCAAGTTTTGAGGTATACCTGACGAGAAGATGTGCCGTAATTTCCCGAACGCTGCCCAGCCGAGTTGAATCCGTCGATTGACCTCTCGGTCGAAGTTTGACTTTCCCAGTCGGAATATTTGTCCCAGGTAAACATACTCGTCAACAACTTCGAGCTTAGTGCTCCCAACAACTACCGGCATAGGTGTGACATGGAGGTTATACATGATCTTTGTTTTGTCCATGTTCATCTTAAGACCAATCCGTTGGGAGGCACTATTGAGGTCATTGAGCATAGTGCTTAGGTCCTCCAGCGATTCTGCCATATGGACTATAATTTTTTTTGGCGGTAGGAGTGGAATAAACTAGACGCCTTATTTACTACTCAGTAAAAATTAATGTTATATACATAATATTAATAGTCTTGTATATAAAATTAATGTATCTGTGATATCCCAACTCCTGCCAGTTTAGTCTGATTATAAAATTCAAAGTAACTAGTGAGCATTGCTGTATATTGTTATCATTGCACACAATAACCTAAAAGTTAAATGGAGTCCATTAAGAAATCTGTTGCGGACCTCACGGAGCACTTCAACTTGAGGACGGCTGAGTAAAAAAGTTAAGAGCGCAATCCAGCTACGAGCCCTACTTCAAATATCAATCATCAGTTCAACACATTCCGTTCCTTTGTTCTAACTGCGCTTGAGAACTTGCAATTATAAGTAGAACTGTTGACCCGTCAGAATGATGATATGGAGATGAGATCTCGGAGAAAAATTCTGCTGGTGCATGGTGTAAATGATGTCTTCATTTAAAGTAGATAGACTTCATTTAGAAGTAGAACACAACCGCCTGTGCTGTGAAGGTATTGTCCGACTATTTAAAAATCCCTGGTATTACATCAGACTCCATTTGCCGATCTCACCGTCTGGGTCAAACGGGCACTGACAGGCTCCGTGCTATCCTTGTGAAATTCCGCGACATTGCGATGAAAGACAAAGTATGGCTGGCAAAGAAGAATCTTAAGGGCACTGGAATCACCTTGTCGGAATTCCTCACACAAAGTCGACATGCTTTGTTCCAAGAGGCACGCAAACGGTTCGGAGTTTCAAAGTGCTGGACGAAGGATGTCACCATATTGGTATTAGGTCCAGAACAGACACGGCACCGTGTCCGCTCCAGACTGGACCTGGATGTTATCCCAAGTTCCAAGTTGGTGGTGCAGGCCTCATCTGCTGTGGCGGCTGTTGCAAGTGCGGTAAATAATAAAGGATACCAGGTCTACTCAAATGAAATCTAAAAGAGTTGCTAAGAAATAAATTTTTCGTGTATCTACTCCTGTGTATCTGGTTCGAATATGCCTGTATGTTTAATGAAAATTTACAGTTAAGTTTTGTCTTATTTTTTATGTAGCATAATCAATTAATATTTAACTTTAATTTACCTATTTCTTTAATTTTTTTTAATGTTTATGTATATGGCATACCTCAATCATGATTATCATAAGACATTTTGTTAACGTCATTTGTGTAATGCACAGAACACAATTACTCTCTACCAAGAGAAGAACGCCAACTTCGTACTAAAAAACGGAAACACGTGTTTATGAGTGTACACTACAAGCGCTACGGTGGGCGCCCATATAAAACTTTTTTATGGGGAATTTCAAACCTTTGTATTCTGTCACTTTGAACTTTTTATTTAAAACATATTCGAGTAATTTTGGCTCAAGCCTCACAATCCTATGGGGTAAATTCCCATACATTTGAGAGGTTGCACCAAAATTACTCTATACTTTAGATTAGTATGTGGGATAAAATAAAACTATAAATAAGTATAGTTATGTAATTTTATTTTCTGGAAGACAGATTGTTTTATAAACTATACATTATTATTGATGTTTTTTATTGTTATTATTCACAGAACATTAACGTAAATTTAAATCAGCAAAATTCTCATGGTGAAACCTTATCTCAGCCCAAATACGTGATCTGAAACAGATACAATTCGAGTCAATATAGTAATAATCCCTACAAATAACGGTTAATAAATTCAAAATGTTTATAGACTTACCACAATATTGTCATGAGGTTTTCTTTTCCTATTATAGGAAACCTGCAGAAAGTGATCAGATGATTTTGTGCTTTTTATTTGCACAACACTTAACTTAATTTCGATGATGATTACACATCGTGCATAAAATTTTGAAATAATTAATTCATTTATAGTCAATATCTTATACAGAGTTAACATCTCACAAAAAACCTTTACTGTATATTGACAACGATATTATGACTGTGTATTCGCCTACAAACGAAAATGAAGTATTCTGAGCCCATAATAACTGAATTTAAGCAAAAATCAATAATAAACATTAAAATCTAAACCTATGAAATAAATTTGAATAAATTTCAGAAAATATTTTCAATATGAAAGACGTTGACAAACAAATGTCATTTTTTTTCTTTTATTAATTCATGGCTTCTTTTGATAGAATTCCGCTAATATTTAATAATTTAATTTTAATCAATTAATAGGTAAATTAATTGTGCAAATCTCAGAGTAATACGTATGTAATTATACTTTAAAACCAAACCAAAAAATGTTTAACACAGAATTAATATTTTTAGTTTCTTCCGATATAATATGAATTTTTGTATCTAATTTTAAAATGGCAATCTAAACCAACATGAAGGAAAGAAACAGCGATATTTTTTCTCGCTTTATTTTTACAAGCCCAACACGAACATCGACAAAACCATGATTGTGTGCAGATTTTTCAGCTTTCATACAAAGTTGCATCACCTTAATGTAATCGTGCAATTACAACCACAGATTGTAAAGTATAATTCTCAACCATAGAGTTCATAAATCACTATTTAAAACTTGTCTTTGTTATTGCGTTTCGTTTATGCAATGAAAATGATATCATAATAGCGCTATTCAACGTAACGCTATTTATAACTAGTTTTTATTTATAGCGTTATGCTTAATTTTAGATATTTAATGTTATACATACTTATTATGTTTTTAATATATTACCAATAATACATTATTCTTAAAATTGGCTAATTGCTGTTTAAGTTTTCACTTTTTTCATTTTTCTTCACGATTTGTTTTTTTTTGTTTTGTCAATATTTTTGATACTTTGTGTTAGTTGCTTTGAAACATTACCATATATATTTTTTTTTACTGATGTAAATCTCTTTCAGACTGCTGGCGGGTGGTGGTTCCGTATATTTATTTTTCATACCTTTTATTATTTAATAGTTTATTATATATATTTTTACTTTATTTTATAATGTCGTTTGATAATAGTGTTGTTAATGATGATTTCGCTGATTTTTTGTCTTTGCCGTCAAGTTATGTTACATCTAGTGAGTTTAGCTTTCACAGTACAATGTCTTCTATTCCGTTAAATGATGCCCTTAATTTGTTCTTTTGCGAGGATTTGTGGTCTATCAAATCTAATGTAATGGCGGGGACGATCTTGAACATTTTCACAAACTGCAGACTTCCCGATACGTCGGTGCTTCAAGTCAGCTATATGTTCTTTTACGCGGGTTTTTATAAAGATAAAGATAAAGATCATTTTATTTGTTCAAACATGAGTATACATACACATGCATGCAAGATGTTAAAAGAAAATATCTCGACAGTCATGTTTAGCCTCTACGGCGTACAAATATTATTTAAAAAAAAATTACAATTCTAATTGGCCTTCGCCTTATTTAGTATTAATAAATTATACAATAAACATTAAAACAGAAAACAAACATCATTAGAGAAGAGAATCTATATATTTAAATATACTTGTACCTAAAGACATACTTTTATTTACCTAAATGATTGTACAAATTCTTAGTGTTACATACGAGGGTGATCCAAAAGTAATGATAATCGGTTACTTCAGGTCCGCATAAAAATCCAAAAAATATTTTTGCTTGCTTATATACTCACTACGTCAGCCTAAAAAATCATATAAATAGATCACGATTTCCGGGAGATACATTCATTTGAATACGAACTGTCAAAGAGATAACATCAACATGGAGAAAACGAAATTAGAGCTGTCATCAAGTACCTCTGTTTGAAAAATGTCTTCAAAAGACACACAGTGACTTAGTGGAAACATTGGGGACTCTGCTCCTCCATATTCTACAGCTGCACGCTGGGCCAAGGAATTTAAACTGGGCAGAACATCCACTGAATATGAACATCGCGAAGGACGCCCATCCACGTCCTCACTGAAGACAACGTGAAAAAGTCGAAGATGTTGTGTTGGCAGATCGAAGAGTGACCATCAGGCATGTAGCTAAGGTCACAGGGATCTCATATGGCAGCGTTCAAAGAATCCTTGCGAAAGAGTTGCATATGAAAAGGTCTCTGCGCGTTGGGTACCCAGAATGTTAACCGACGAGCAAAAGAAAATCGAGTTGACATTTCGAGGGTCAATCTCGAAAAGTTCCAAGCAGATCAAGAAAATTTTTGTTCCGTTTTGTGACTATGGACGAGACCTGGATCCACCATTTTGATCCTGAAACGAAACAACAATCGATGACTTGAAGCGAGCCTCCTCACCGACGCCAAAGAAATTCAAAGTTTCAAGTTCGGCGGAAAGGTTATGGCATCTGTTTTTGGGACGCTCAAGGCATAATTATGGTGGAATATTTGGAAAGGGAGCCACTATTACGGGCTCTTACTACGCAGACCAAATAAGAAGATTACGGGAGGCCATTATGAAAAAAGACGCGGCAAACTGCGAGCTGGAGTGCTGTTTCACCAAGACAACGCACCGGCTCAAAAGCCGCAGTTGCGATGGCTGCCATTCAAGAAACGGGATTCGAACTGCTCGAACACCTCCCTATTCGCCAGATCTAGCTCCTAGTGATTTCTACCTTTCCTCGGCTCAAGGAACGCCTCCGAGGCAAGAAATTGAAGACGATAGCGAAGTAACGGCCGCTGTTGAAGCGTTTTGGGAGGGTCAAGACAAAGAATTTTTTTCAAAGGAATCCTGGGTTTAGAAAAAGATGGACTAAATGTATTGATTTGTTAGGAGACTATGTAGAAAAATAAATTATTATTTTAACTTTAATTACCGTGTTTTATTTTCATTATCATTACTTTTGGATCACCCTCGTACTTACATTAGTCAATTTCTGTATATTACTTTCAATTATTTTATGAATTCTACTTTATTATGTTCAATTAGCAGTAAGATAATGTGTAATAATTTATATAAATGTAGATATTATATGTCATAGCAGTTAGTGGTCAATGTTGTCTTGCAGAAAGTCATTAATATTGTAGTAGGCTTTATTTGCAAGGAAATTATTTAATTTATTTTGAGTATGTTACTATTATGTTCTTTCCAGCGTTTAGAATTTTATTATATATTTTGGGCCCATGCAAAATATGCTGTTATTCATTAAAGTAGTTTTTGATTTATGTAGACAAAGTTTACTGTTATCACGTCTATTACGAACGAATAGGTTAGGATTGCTCTTAACGAACATTGCGCTTTCCAAAATATAAAGTGAGGGTAATGTCAATAATTTATATTGTATGAAAATGGTTTACAGCTCTCCGTGATCTTTAATTTGGAAATGGTCCTTATGCATTGCTTGTGGGCTTTAAATACTAATTCTTTATTCGTAGAGTTACCCCAAAAGATAATGCCGTATCTAAGAATGGAGGAAACTAACCCATGGTATGCTGTGAGAAGGGCATCGATATTGAGCATTGGTACTAATTTGTAGAATGCGTAAGAAGATTTACTGATTTTTTTATTAAGGCTTCTGTGTGTTTTCAATTGAGTTTTTGTCAATAATTACACCAAGAAACTTCGCATTATCTACCTCATTTATCATTTTATTATTGTAGTGTGTATGTAGGTTTGACATAGTAGATCCTCTTTGTGTAAAGTGCATAATATTAGTTTTTTCCAAATTGATTTTTAAATTATTATTTTCTAGCCATTTTATCATTGATATTAAGGAATTATTAATGTCATTATTATAGGTATCATTATTTTTATAAGGTATAGTTATGGTAATGTCATCGGCAAATAGTGTCACGTATTGGTTAATACTTTTAGGTAGGTCATTGATATATATAGTAAACAATAGAGGTCCCAAGACAGTGCCTTGAGGCACACCATATTTAACTACTCGACCTGATGATCGATAAGTTTCTTCATGTTTGGTGTGTGTGTTTACTGATCTTATTGCTGTATATTGCTTTCTATTCGTAATATATGATTCTATGAGACGCGAAACGTTACCTCGGATACCATAAGCTTCTAACTTCTTAATCAAAATGTTATGAGAGACGTAGTCAAACGCCTGCGTCATATCACAAAATATGGTGCTAACAGGAATGTTTTTGTCTACATTTATCATGACTTTATACAAGAAATCATAAATAGCCATATTTATTGCTTTATTATTACGAAAGCCTTTCTGTTCTTGAGTTAGTATATTGTTCTTCTCAAGATAAGTGTATAATTGTTTATATATATGTTTCTCAAATATTTTAGAGATAATACTTATGAGAGAGATAGGTCGGTAGTATTGCATAAGTTGCTTATCTTCTTTTTTAAATAACGGCTTTACAATCGATATTTTCAGTGCCTCTGGAAAAATACCAGTATCGATGCTTATAGATCTTTTTGTTTGTCCTATGTAAGAAAGACCACATTCACAATCCAGCTTGTACACTCCTGCATCTTGTAAAGGGATATGACACTTGACGGATGGTAAAAACTTTACTCTTTGCTATCTTCATTAATTCGATCTGTCACAAAATTTCTTCTCTCTATCACATGTATGCAGACGATCTTCAAGTGTCAACTCTTGAGAACCTGTCTATTGCTGTTTCTGCCATCAATGCTGACCTGGCGGCTATAAGCGAATGGAGTAAGTGCTATGGGCTTAAGGTTAATCCTTGTAAGTCTCAGGCCATTATTGTTGGTAGTGCTGGCATGATTTCAAGAGTTGATTGGAATAACTTTCCCTCGGTGGTATTGAATGGTGTTGTAATACCTTACAGTAGCACCGTTAAAAATCTTGGTATACACTTCGATACTACTTTCTCGTGATCTCTTCAATTGAAAGAAGTTAGCAGAAAGACTTTTGCTGCTATGGGTTTATTGCGGCGTTTACGTTCTTTCCTTCCCATTTCTACTAAGATTATGTTAGCACAATCTTTACTCCTCTCTATTCTCGATGATGCGGGCGCAAGCTATCTTGATTTAACTGAAGATCAACTAAACAAACTTGAGCGTATTCAAATTCTGGCTATTCGGTTCATATTTGGCTTGCACAAATATGACCATGTCTCCGAATTTCGTTTAAAGCTGAAGTGGTTACCCATTCGCCTTCGCCGGAATCTACAAATTCTCTTCTGTACTGTGTATTATTCAATCCAATGATTCCTAGTTATCTGAAGGAAAACTTTAAGTTTCTTGGTCATGACAGACTGGATAGAGTTCTACGGTTAGCCGGAGAACTTATACTCGCGCCACATTCTTATCGAACTAAATACTTTAAGAATTCCTTCACAGTCAAGGCCATCTGCTTATGGAATGATCTTCCTCCGCAGATTCGTCGTACGAAAACACTAGAAAAGTTTAAGACTGACGTCAAAAATCACTACCTAACAGTGCAATAACCAATGGTCATCATTTGCGACATGTATTTTTTGTATCCTGTCGGTATTTATTTATGTAATTTTTATGTATATTTGCCTATTTAATCTTAAGTATGTCTATCATATTTTTAATTTATATATTAGTGTATTAAATATTTTATTATTATGTATCGGTTTAGTTTATTTAGGTATTAGTATATAAGCCCTAACCAAATGGGAGCCCTGCCGAGGGCTTCCATTTGGTTGGGTTTTTATTTATTTATGTATTATTTGTGTCAGTATATTTAGTATATATACATATATATTTATGTATATTTATTTACTATATTTCTTTTATATATTTATTCAGCCCAACCAAATGAGAACACTTTATAAATATCCCAAATAATAATAATATATCGTCGGCAAATCGAAGGTGAGTGATGTACTCGCCGTTGATGTTAATACCGTATCCTTTCCAGTCCAGAAGCTTAAAAACGTCTTGGAACGATATAACGTCACCCTGTCTTACACCTCTCTGGAGTCAATAGATACTATTATTGATTTTCATTTTTTTTTTCAGAATAACAGCTGACAATATTGGGCTGACACGCAATCAGTACCGTTAATAGAACATATTTTCCCAATAAAGAGTCAATTCCATTACATATTTACGTGATTTTTATATATTCGATTTATTGTACAACCGATTTTTGATAGTCTGTGGTTGTTCGTTATGGCATGGCATAGTTTAGCGTGGCACATCACTATCGTAAGTGGGCGGTACCCATCCTTCGTAGACAGAGCATAGAGATCGTAGACAGAGAAATATAGATAGACAAGACCTCAGCATATGTCAGTAAGAGATAGCGATAGTTCGCCATAAGTACATTACTACAATTACATGCAATTTAAATTGCCATACTTAGACTTTTACCACCATTGTGTGGGTAATCTAGTTCTATTTATTTTGGTTGTACTACGTCAACGACAAATTTAATTAATTTTCTTTTCTAGGGGGACGTATTTATGACTATTTGATTGTGCGCAAACTGAATGGCTCCGGGAAAAATGTAAAGCGCGAAAAGAAATGAGTAGTAGTGATCATTTTATTACAATTTATCTAAGATATCCTCTCAGAAGCCGCGGCCAATTTACATCATTTAGGACCGGGTTTAGTAGTCTCGTGGGCTTCCGAGTGTTTATTCTATATTTATAGCTCAACACGTAAATAGTATAATTAAATAAATCATAACTCATAGCCCTGAATGCATTCAGTTCGCATGTGATTTTATAGGTACAATAAAATATTGTACCTATAAAATCATACCCTCATATACCATATCATATACCATATTGATTAAGTATAGTTTAATTAAATCCTTGAATGTCAAAAGTATACATAGTAAAATTGTTGAAATCTTTAAAAAGTAAAAAATAATATTTTGATCCACGCGTCGGTCGGCGCGCCGGAGGACCGCTTATGAAATAGAAAGTTTTAACAGCCGCTATCAGTTATCCAAAACACTAAACGGAAATAGCATTAAAAAAACCAAACAGAAATTAAAAAATTCATGGAAATAAAAAACGGTCGTACATCACTTTTTTATAGGATAAGGGTGACAAACGAGCACACAGTCCACCTGATGGTAATTGGTTGCTGTGGCCCATAGACATCTACATCTATCCTCGATTACGATTCAAAATGCAAATGTGTTGTCACCCGTGAGGACTAAGACGGAATCCAGTAAAAAGAGTCTCCGGTTCTCTACACTCACTATATGAAACACAGCAGCATTAAGCTGCTATTTTACGCTGGTATTCTGTGAGAGTGTGGTCCTTCCCCGGTCGAGCCGACCCATTCGTGCTACAACTATACTACTAATATAGCTGCAGCATGGCTCTACCACGTACAAAACTACACTATTAACACTTATCAACCTATTTAACAGCTGATTACCTTTTTTAACACAATAAAACAAGGTGGTTAGACGTACGTGACCAGCGAACCTTTTATCATAATATTTGACTTTTACATGACATAATCCGGCAAAATCGCGGTCCAATAGCTAACATGTTTGAGCATTATGCTTTCGTAATGAGTTAAAAAGAGAAAGATATATGGGATACCCCTTAATATTATTATAATAGACAACGGACCACTTATTGGTTCCGGCTCCCGGTCGCTTCACAGACGCGCATATTCTGTCAGCAACCGGGACCCGGTCGCCTCACAGACGAGAGGATTACACATTTTCGTTAGTTGTATTTTATATTATTTTAGTAAGAAATTTTTTAGGAAATCTCGATTGGTTGTATCGATCGATGACAGCAAGTCAGCAGATTCTTGGTTGATTAAAGATCGAGTTTTTAATTCCTCAATTACACTAGATTGTTCAGCAACTTTTTTTTTGCAAACGCCAGGTCTTTGATCTTAAAGCAGCTAGTTTCTTCCTCCTGTTATCGCTTAATGACGTCTTCTTTTCCAATTTCTTAATTAACTTCTTTTTACGTGGAGTTATCTCAACTTCCGGCGCTGCCATAGGTATATCTTGTGTCTGAAATATAATAAAGAATATTACTGTATTTATAACAAACTAGCTGTTGCCTACGGCTTCGTTCGTTTTTTTTGGATAAAAAGCCTATAGCACTCAGGCATATTGTAGCTTCCTATTAGTGAAAGAATTATTGATTGAATTGGGATAAGTAGTTTCAGACATTAGCGCGTTCAAACAAACAAATTCTTCAGCTTTATAATATTAGTATAGTATAAATATTTGTATTATATGTATAAAGATAATTTTATTTTTATTACTTACGGTAAGTAGTAAATACTTACCGTAAATAATAAATACATATAAAAAATATCCATACTGCTTTAAAGATAAAAATGTTTAATTATGCATAAAACGGCTACACACACATCATCTACAAGAACCAATTTCCATAAAATAGACTGATCAAGAATAAACTTACCATAGTACTTTCTATTTCAATTTCCATAGCAACTTCTTCTGACGGTAAAGATAGGCTAGTAGGATCAAATAATTCTTTGCTTCCATATCAACCCCCAAAGGTTCACAGTTAGAGGAACACGGTTGATTTAAAGCCGCTCTGGTCTGAAATTAAAAACAAAAAAGACATGAGCTTGCGATTAACTGCTAATATGATCAATAATTAATAATTTTGTGAATGAATTAGTAAGAACCGTCGTAGAATTGAGGGCGCAGCGGTGCTTAGTTACCTTTTGATAGGTTAGCAATGCTAATAGCGTGCGCGTTCAATGTATTTCATTTCAACATTTATTTCAATTTAATATTCAAAATACAAACCATGAGAAGCGTATATTGTTATTTCACTTGTTATCTGCAATGTTTATATATAATTTTTTGGTGTTTGGGGACTTAATAATTGGTTCAAAATATTCCACTCACTTACACTTAAGCACACATTAAAAATTCATCACAAATAATGTCGATAATAACAATATTATCAACGTTATTTGTGTTGAGAATTAGTTGTGACGATTAAAATTATTTGTGACTTCATCACGTCTCAAAGTTAATTGAACGTGTAGAACAAATTAAGTAATATATTTACTTTACTTGAATGAAAAAAAAGTGGCTATCGCACGTGGATTTAAGTGGGTACGTTTTAATGTCTGTCGAAAGCAACTTTCCTCAAAATGTCGTAAGCAAATACGGGAGTGACGACTTGGTTGCCAGTTAACTCGGCCCGTAGAGTCAATCCACTTATTTCTTGAAAATGGACCATTCGGAAAACTAAAAAATAAAAGAAAACGAAATACTTTTATGGGTAAAATAATCATGTACTGGTATCCCCGTCACACTATTATTCATAGACTTAGAATTCTAAGTCTATGCTATTATCCGACTATTTGGCCCATAGAGATATACCTATGGAGGCGGCATATTCTACTATAGAAATAATAGTTATACAAATATCTATAATATCGACACACACTCAAAACAGTTTTGTCTTTTTAACAAAGCAGTAGCTGCAATAGAAAAGAGAGACAACTACACTTTGTCAAGTGCTTATTTTCGTAACACTTTCGTGTGACGTCATTAGCTCATCCATGCGTGACTGCGCCGCCATGTTAAGCACCAAGTTTTGTGGTAGATCTGCTGTCAAACTGTCAAAAGCAGTGCCAAAGTGTTGTACTAGAAATTATTTTAATAGATTAATTTTGTTCAGAAATGAATAAATAATATTAAGTTTATAATTTCCGGATATCATGTTTCATGATCATGCCAGATTTTCAATTTCAAATAAATAAAATGAATGTACCTATCTGTGAAAAATAATATTTTTCATTTAAAATCTGAATATATATATATATATATATATATATATATATATATATATATATATATATATATATATATATATATATATAATTTTATATTAAAAATACTATATGGGATTATAATATGGGATCAGGGATCTCCATCCCAGTAATATGTACAGTAAACAAATTTGGTATACAAGCAAAAATCTTTTCAACAATATTATCAACGTTATTTGTGTTGACAATTAGTTGTGACGATTAAAATTATTTGTGACTTGGTTATTTTGTAACAGTAATTTTCACGTCTCAAAGTTAATTGAACGTGTAGAACAAATTAAGTAATATATTTACTTTACTTGAATGAAAAAAAAGTGGCTATCGCACGTGGATTTAAGTGGGTACGTTTTAATGTCTGTCGAAAGCAACTTTCCTCAAAATGTCGTAAGCAAATACGGGAGTGACGACTTGGTTGCCAGTTAACTCGGCCCGTAGAGTCAATCCACTTATTTCTTGAAAATGGACCATTCGGAAAACTAAAAAATAAAAGAAAACGAAATACTTTTATGGGTAAAAATAATCAAGTACTGGTATCCCCGTCACACTATTATCCATAGACTTAGAATATATTAGCGTATAGACCATAGAGATATACCTATGGAGGCGGCATATTCTACTATAGAAATAATAGTTATACAAATATCTATAATATCGACACACACTTGTCAAAACAGTTTTGTCCTTTTAACAAAGCAGTAGCTGCAATAGAAAAGAGAGACAACTACACTTTGTCAAGTGCTTATTTTCGTAACACTTTCGTGTGACGTCATTAGCTCATCCATGCGTGACTGCGCCGCCATGTTAAGCGCCAAGTTTTGTGGTAGATCTGCTGTCAAACTGTCAAAAGCAGTGGCAAAGTGTTGTACTAGAAATTATTTTAATAGATTAATTTTGTTCAGAAATGAATAAAATAATATTAATAGTTTATAATTCCGGATATCATATTTCATGATCATGCCAGATTTTTGAATTTCAAATAAACAAAATTAATATACCTACCTGTGAAATATAATATTTTTCTATTATATATATATATATATATATATATATATATATATATATATATATATATATATATATATATATATATATACTTAATAAAAATATGCAACAATAAAATTATATAGGTATTAAAAACTATCAAAATCTAAGTACCGAGAGCACATACATTAGCATGTCCATTATTTCGTTTTATGATTTTTGTTTTTTAAAGCCAACGATAACGTTCTTATCAAGTAGAGGTAAATATAAATAATTATAAATTTAAATGTTTTAACATAATTATTTCTTATAATAATTAAATAAAACAACTATTACGGATTTTATCGCGTTCATTTTACTATTTTACCATTCTTTGAATGTTATAAATGTATCCCTTTACGAGATGCAGGTGTGTACAAGCTTGACTGAAATATGGTCTCTCTTATAAAGAGCAAATAAAAAGATCTATAACATCCGCTTAAAAATAATATAATATAGCTATCATGAGGCACCAACGCTCCGGTAATATATATTTATAATTAAATCGTTTGGACCAAGAACACCACTTTAAGAATTCCAGTATACAGTATGCTTAATTTGCGTAGATCGGACCAAAATTTAAATTAAAAGCTGAAGTTATAACAGCGGTTTATCGGGACGTCAAACACATCGGGCCTTCGTGATTATGGGCGCTGCAAAGCACCCAAACGTTGGGAGTTAAAAATATAAGTTAAACGCGATAAAACCCGTAAAAGTAGTTTTATTCAATGTTAAAGTTTTATTAAAAACGATAACATAATATTATATTTCAATCAAACCTATCATTAACTAGATAAAAATATATATATTTTTATCTAGTTAATGTTAGGTTTGATTGTAAACACCGTAATGTGGCGTGCTGTTATTTTTAATTCGTTGTAATATAATAAATATACAAAGCAACATTATTTACTGCTAATGCTGCAATAATATACTTGACTGTATTATTCTATGACTAAAAAAAAAACTCACCCATGAGTTAATACAATAAACATATCAACACGGTATAGGGATATTTTTGATAACATTGACCAACTAAAACAGTACTCGTCAGTGGCCACTTTAAATTGTTTTTAATATCAAATTGTTCGTCATTTATTCCAGAATGATTCCAAATTTAAATAAAAGAAAAAACAAAATGTATTGGCGGTAAAAATCGAGTTGAACTAGAGGGAGTGAATTTTATACCCAGGATGTTTTTTTGTGTTGAAAACCGCTATTTAAACACCTTTTGAATCATAAAACTTGGGTTGATTGTAATAATTTGACATTTTATTGCAATGCAACGTCGACAATTTAACTAGAAAAGAGATGTTAAGAGCAGTGGGAATGTTGCAGGCTGGTGCTTTTCAACGTCACGTCGCTGCGGCAATAGGCACCAGGCAAAATGTGATTTCGAGGTTGTGGTCACGTACACGGCTTACATGACTCCGTGAATTGGGCGTCTGCGTTTTATCTAACAGGAATAAATTAAGTACTAATTACATGTAATAATTTTTTAATAATTAAATTGTTTAAATTGCTGCAGATGATATATGAGATATCTAAACAACTCTATAAAACTTTGCGATCTTCAAAATAATTTTTACTTCTACCACACATCAATTTAAAGCGTAACTATTTATTTGTGTTATATATTTACAGATTTTTAAGGAGTGACCCTACAAGAAGAAAACTTGACTGTAAGTATGTTTCAGATATAATAACTGATTACAAGAAAGAAATTATCTTTTCTAACATATACTTCTCCTATGAGGATAACAAATAAAATACGAATTCGTCCTTAGTATAAACATTTATTGTGTACTAAAATGTTTGGTAATTGACAGCTGAAACATTCGATCGACAACGACTTTACATTAATTAAAACCATAGAAATATTATTATTTTTAAAATATAAAATTAAAAAAAAAAACATTCGCATGCAATCAGTCAAAATTTTTTTTTTATTTAATATCTTTCAATCTCACGGCCGAGCACATCAAATTCTACAATTTGTGTGATGCAGCTTTAAACTCGAACTATTACTGTCAACGAACTCTAAAAAGTATGGAAGACGTATTACGCTCAAAAAATGGCACGACAATCAAGTGGGCGGAAGAACCTAGAAAAAAAAAAGAAACCGGGGTAACTTATATTCAAATAAAATTATTTTGCTTTTACAGCAATTTGAGTAAAAATAAATGTTATGCAATTAGTAGCCAGCCAGTTTTTACTACGTAATTTTTATTATTATTTATCTTAACTACGTAATATGTACGAGTATAACATTGTTTACTTTTCTATTGCTTTTTTTTAATATCATGAAGAGTTGAATTTGGTGCAGTTATGCAGCAAGTCAAAAGAGTTGTAGACTAATTTTTGGTTGACATCAGCCATTTATCCCACCAGGGTCCAGCTCAGCTGGTTTTAAAGAATTTTATTGTAAATCAATTACAAATAGTGGGTCAGGGTCGTGATTTGTGGCATTCCTTGGGAGGTCTATGTTCAACAGTGGGCTTGCGAAGGCCTGTAATGATGATGAATTATAAATGAAAAAATATATAGTTATAAATAAATTAGAACTAACTAATCCAAGTAATATGAAAATATAATGCCGCAAAAATACAATATATTTTTATTATGATTTATCTTCTCACACTTAATGCATAATCTTGTCCACGTATTTTAAAAATATTTGACACTGCAGCAGGCTTGACCTATAAACGTAAGTGGTTCACACGGAACCACTTACGTTTATAGGTCAAGCCGAAAACCAATCACCACGTTTGCTGGAATGCAGCGCTTTATGCGACCGCAGCCAATTGCCCTGTTGGCGTGTGTTGTTCTATTATTCGAATACATAAGATAAATTGTCAATGTAGTGACATTTGGGGACAAATTTTTCGTGGATTTTGTTCAGAGTTACGTTTCCATAGTTTTTAGAGTTCGTTGATTATGATAAACCAAGATCACTTCACAAATGAAGTTTAAAATAGTCCAAAATAATATTTAAAAAATTGAATCTACTCTGACAACCCAAGCTAAACAAAATTATGAAACAAAATTTCATAACAAGCGATTACAAAGTGATACAGTTTCGCTTCTCAGGTTAGCATAGTAAAAATGACTAAACTTATCATTCAGTTGTATGCAAGTCAAAGGATAAATTTAGTCTGTGCTTTTATATTATATTTAAATTAAATTGAGCAAAAAAATTTGTTATTCGTTATCCAAATTGTGTTTAAAAGTTCACGAAATAGTTATGTTGATTTACAATTATAATATAACATGGTTGATAACTTGAAAAGTTACATTTGTTAAAACTGAGACGAAAGAATATACTAATTTTGAGATTTAAAATATACTATATTTTAAAGCACCTTACGCAGGTTTGTCATTATTTATAAATATCATTTATGTGTGCCGCCATACGTCTCTCAACAAAGACATAATAAAATTTTTGTTTTTAACATATTCGATCATACATACTGATATTAACGCAGATAAAACTAATCACCCGAGAATACAAAACAAAATCAATTACACGTTTCATTTTATTGTAAAAGTAAAAATTACAGTATATTTTAGAGCTATAGACATAAAACTATAAATAACACGAAATAAACATAAGATGAAATATTTAGTGATATGTTAATAATTATTATTTATTTAATGCAATAATTCATCGAATAAAACATTCAATTATAAATAAATTTCACTGTCAAATTTGAAAAATAAAAAACATTTGTAGTCATTATGCGAAAATGTAACATGTTTCGTATCTATTCATTACCATGCAAGTTACTTTCTATAGATATTTTACGGATTTTTACGGAATCAAAAAACTATGAAACATGCTGACTTCTAATATCGTAACGATAGTCGTAAGATATTATAATTAAGAAGACAAAGTACGCTTGTTTTGAGGCCTTAATGAACGTGTTAAAATATTCATTGAAACAAGTGTTTCCACAATCATAATTAAAACTATTAAATGCTTTTTACTGCTCTACATGTGTATGTGTGTGTGTGTGTGTGTGCGCGCGCGCGTTTGCGTGTGTTTGTGTATACGTGTGTATGTGTGCGTGCGTTTGTGTATGAGTGCGCATGCGTGTTTGAGCGTATGTGTGCGTGCGTTTGTGTATGGGTGCGCATGCGTGTTTGAGCGTATGTGTGTGCGTGCGTTTGTGTATGGGTGCGCATGCGTGTTTGAGCGTATGTGTGTGCGTGCGTGTGCGTGCGTGCGTGTGTGAAAGCGCGTGTCAGTGTCTAAACTGGAAATAGCGATTACTTAATAGCGGATTAAATTGGTGATACTCAGTCTTACATCAAAGAAGCATAGAAAAACACGTATTTACAAACGTTAACTACATACGAACGTAATGCAGAACCCTTTGCATCGTTTTAAACCTTACGCCTAATCGACTTCTAATATGTCATAAACGACGAATCATTGTGATTACATGACTTAAAGAAACTTAATATATTATTCACCCCAATTTTAAGAACTAAAGTTTGGTATGTTAAACTTAGAAGCTTAAATATGAAATAACTTTTTATAAATATTAAGTCTAACATAAACTCACATGCAATTTTATTTCACCAAGAAAATTCATTCAATAGACAAAGCACGTTTATAAGTGAACCAATGTTATTGTTAAACTGAACGCAAGGTATACAAACAGCTACATGATATTTGTTTTAATATCACACGTGTCTAACTATTGTGAATTTTACAATCCACGTTTACGTGAGTTTCAAGTGAACATTACAAGTGATTAGTGATTGTAGAAACACACAATATAAATCCAAAAAAGGCCAATACAATAATAAGGACGAAGTTATAAGACCTGACTATATGTGTAGCATATTTAGCGTAGATACATAAAAACAAGTACATATAAACTTGCTGTAACCGTAAATACAACATATTATGTAACGCCATAATGTTAACTTTGGCGATTATTTTCAGTACGATTAAACTTTGGATTTGTGCCCCGTATATATTCGATCTTATTCTATGTATAGACGTTTATAAAAACGAACGCACACCTATTGAAAGACATTGAGTACATCCATTAATCTAAATACGTTCGTACTTCTCCCATGTATCGGCGTCTCGCGTATGCAATGCACCAATTCATTGAAACAAATGCACCGTGATAGTTTATATTTACTCTTTATATAATTTTAAACGAAAGCGTCTATATTTTAGTGAGCAAACACGAATAGACCGCACGAACTATACCTTGCATGTAACAGGGTACGGCGTTCGGAATACTATGACGTTTCCGCGGCACAACAGTATACTACGATGTTGTACTGTGATGGTCTTTATCTTGCGTATAGTAGAAATCGTGTGGGGACAATAGTGACGCATCAAATACATTTCGGGCTGGAGGCGCGCACCGCCTTCATTCCCCTCGCCACATTATCGTTCAAATTTTGTTGAAAATATTGGTGCAGTATGCCAATGACCCTGGCAGTCGGAGTGCAGTGTCCGTCGGCGAGACATCGGGCAGTCGCTTGTTAGTGGGTATCGGAGCCTAGTGGTCGAACTTGAGAATGGAGTCTATGGAGAAGTCGGGGCGGCGACGCTGCTCGAGCATGATGAACGTCTGGACGGTGTGCAGCGCGTGCGGCTCGGCCTCAGACGGGCCGGCGGCCGCCTCGCCGCCGCCGTCACCGTCACACGGCTGCTTTCAGCTGGGCTTCTGTTGCACCTCGCGCATTATCAGCTGAACAATCAAACACACTTTTATTATTACTAGTGATCATCCAGTGCTCGAAAATCGACACTTATTCATTCAACTTTCAGTACACATATATATTATTTATGCTTTCAACTGCTCATTCATATATGAAACAAAAATATCTTATATACAAAATATACAACAAACGTATTTTTGCCTTACATATTACACATACACTCCACATGTCAGTCATTATTTTGTTCGCAACATTTTAAAATTCTTTGGCGACAACCTCTACTCTGCAACTGTTTAACCATAAACAAAAATGTTTGACAATTGACATTAGATGTATGAACGCAAGACTTAGAATATACTGGCGTATAGACCACCTGACAGCCGAAAACGCGTGACCAATTTTGATTTGTCATTGTGTGCGTTAGCTAGTGATGTATATTTTACTTAAAAGGACTATCGAAAATGATTGTTAAAGCTGTAAAAGATTATAAAAATATGTTTAGTGCATGAAGTTGAATAACTTCAAAATTAACTGAATTTTACCATGACAGTTCTAAAATAATTAAAAATATTCATATAACATGTTCCTGGGAATAAGCTGAACCTACCTGCCTTTTGTTGGATTTTAATTCAAATGTATAAAATCCCAGGTGACTACCGAAAAACTTAAAAACTTCCAATAATCAGATCAGAATGTTGTATTTTCTAGCTATGATCTTTGGAGAAAATATTTACTGCCGTGGGCAGTTTCCCAGAATTTATTTTTTAACATATTGTTATTATAAATAGGTAGATACATAACTAAGTATATACCTATTTATATTTTATATATTTTGTAATATGTTTTGATGGGAAAACAAAAACGGGGACATGGAGTACAAAATGGCTGCTTTATTTTTCATATAAGTATTACTTGTGATAATTACAAACATTTAATAATTAATAATTAAATAGATTATAGAAGTTTATTTTACATTCGACTTAAGTATAAATGTAAACTTAATAATTTAAGGAAGGAAACTTGTAGGAATCAGTTAAATAAGATTGCTCTGTTTAAAGGCCAATATGTTTATGAGGCTTCATCATGCTTCATGTTTATATTCTTTCATCTGTCCCTGAAAGGTATAAAGTAATTATAAACTTATTATCATTTTAGCTGCATGAATTTTAAAGACATAATGATCTTAACACAGTAAAGTGCACTAAGCGTCTGAGGATACAGATGCACTCTCTATTCTCTCAATCTCGGTATTTTAAGAAAATGGTCACTCATTCATGGACTGACCGCGGCAAGTGTAACTTAATTTCGCAGATCTATTAATCTGCGCAGCTATTACTTAACCACGAGTTCATCTTCTTTACGAGTAACGCTGTAGGGGATGAACCACGCTATTTAAGCCCTCACGACAATGTCGTCGGCCATCAAGCATGAATCGGGCATTGACCGTTGTGAGTTTAAATACTATGGAATTTATACTATCACGTCTCATGCGCGGTCGTCTAGTAGCGCTTGAGGAGCATTACTAAATATCTATACCTAACTACGCTAAAAGTTTTATCGTTATGATTTGGAAATATAATCCGAAGATCCGAAGTTCCGAAGCTCCGCTCAACCCCTTGGGAAAATAGCATGATGCTATGAATATTGTACTAGTGTGACCTTGAGGCTGTGCGGTTGGTTAAGCAAGGTTATACATTTATTTTGGTTGATAAATAGATACTTAGTTGGGTTCATAATGGCTTAAAGAGGATAATCTCAAGATTTTTGTCTTTAATGTACTACAGTTTTATAATGTATGAAAATCTGTCTCTATATTTATCTAAAGTTTTGAAAGTTATATTTTTAAGTCTTATTATAACAATATTTTACTTACTGGGACAAATAATGTAAAATGACTCCTTTCAATAAAATTGTTTTTATTCTACTTTTCTTTTATACTTCTCAAGAAAATGTTTGCTGCAAATTGTTGAGTTCTTCTTTGCATTCCAACCAACTCGTCCAATGAACCTTAACCACTTTTTCTAATTATAGAATCCGGAGGAATCTGTTTGAAAAACGGCAAAATAAAATTACGTTTTAGAACGCAAACCGAGTTTATTTTCTTGTTGTGTAGGCAAGTCTATCGATTCATTATAAACATTCAAGATAAATATCGACATTAATTTTGATATAGTTGAGTCAATCCTAGCGTACATGTAAAATATTTTGTATAAAATGTATTTACCAAATTCATGCAAATTATCAACAACGTGACTTTTTCTTTGCAAAATATCAAAATTAACAAAATAATTGAATATGTTCTCTATTTTAAAAAGTATGTAACATAAATTTTAACCAAAAATAAACGCGTCATAACATTGACGACGTCTTGAGAATTTACCTGTGATATGTGAAATTATCAGGATTATTTCTATTATTAACAGCACAGTCACTCACGGAACGATTAACCATTTTGGAAAAAGTTACTTACTAAAATATACACTATTATACTTTAAAAATTACAAAATATCTCGGAGCTATTTCTTGCGTGCCGAATTGTACCGACCTGTCATTCAAAATCGGTTACAGAGTCGTAAAATTTGGTATCCTTTTCTATCTTGCATTTTTGCCATAAGGAATTTTCTTCTCCCTTGCACACTATGTTGGTCTATACGCTAGTATATCCTAAGTCTATGTATGAACGTAAACAATATTTTTTTTATTTAATTAAATGTGTTTTTAACATTTATATAAACTTTATATATATAAACTTTAGCTTTGCGCACTACTTCTCTATATTATAATCTTTTACTATGCCAAATCTCATACTCTTCCATGCGTGCAATATGCTTAAAAAAAGGTACAAAGTTTTCACTTCACGTGTATATATATTATAACTATTTCATAAAGTGACTAACGAGCTAACGGTCCAGCTAATTTTATGTGGCTACTACGGTGCAACCTTTGTAACAGACTTAACGGACTTAAGAAAACTACAGATGCTTTGGACGAAGTCTTCTAGCACTTTATAACAGTCATCCCCTGAAATTCATTAGTCTACAGCACTATCATGGTTGAGGTATTTTACAAGATTGTGTGATTTTGTGTCCATGAATGCACAATTAGTTACACACCGAAGAATGAAACTAGCCTAATTGTACGGAACTTGAGGCCATACTGTATCTCTCCATTGCAGTCTATAAGGTAAATTATAGTCTATTTGGTAAAGTAAAAAAATGACTTTCAATAAGAATTAGTTGTAATCAATAGTGAATAAAAATTATTATATTCTATTCTATTCTAAGACTCCACTGGTGAACATAAGCTTCCGCCATATATTGCCTCATACATTACTTTGTTATAGTTGCCACGCTTGGCTTGGCAGACGGGTTGGCAAGAACAGTTTTTATAAATTTGAGTTGTTGTTAGAAAAATGATGCCACCCAGTTTCATGTTTCAGTTTCCCTCTGTCGCCTCTTACGATGCCCACGGGACGAAATGGTATAGCAGATATTCTTACACTGCCACTACACGATTAATATGTACTAGGTCGCCTAGTGGTAGAGGAAAAATTCGAACGTAATATATAAATATTTAGATTTGTATATTAAGCAAGCTGTATTGCACTGTCAACTTTAGATTAATATATAAAACACATACTTAAACAAAATATAAAATTTAGTCTTTATTGCCTTGACATACACTCCACAAACTATTAAACAGAAACATTTAAAATCACACAAAATTCACAGCTTTTTCAGTCTATTTGTCAGTAATTATTCGACAATCTTTACTCTGTGTGACTATTCTGTCCTTTGAGCTTTGAGACACTGTCAGTATGAACGTAAACAACGTATGTATTATTTAATTTGGTCTATGTATTTGTAACACATATTATATATAAATTTCAGCTTTCTGTGCTCTTTCTCCATATAAACTTTAACTATGCTAAATATCACACTTCTCTGTGCACAATATACTTAAAAAGGGGCACGGTTTTCCCTTCACGCACCAATACATATTATACAGGGTATTTTGAAACGCTCCCGAAAACGAAGACAGATGATAGTACTAAGGATACCTATGATGATGGGTCACAAAGAAATTCGATCCCGAGGAAAAAATCATCTTTTCACAACGTTTTATTAACTTTATTCACGCTCCATCATGTTATTACAGTTATTTGATGAAAATACTGAAACATAAACCAGCAGTGAAACTTAAAAGAAAATCAGCTGACAACAGGGTCAATATCCTCGCGGGCATCGAACTCTTACCTAGATCGGTACGAAACAATGCATTAGGTATACTACTTACTCACTCTACCTTCCTTTCACACACACGCTGCTTCGTGTCGCCTCGCGCTGTGGAATTTCATGCTTCAAGGACGTTACAATAATTTTAGTTTTGAGACAGTGCCATGTTGACTATCACGAGCGATAGTTCAATTGTTTTGTTTATTAAATTATTGTCGTTATAACTTCTTATTTATTAATTAATGATGTTGTTCTTGTTGTTACGTTTTGTGTTTTTGTTTTGTTTTAATAATGCCTAACGCGTAGGTACATTTATAGTGCTTGTGAATACGGCAACATGTTAATGTGCCTTGAAGAATCTCATAAGGCCACGGAGGATCGGTAAGCTGTTTCATACCTAATTTTTTTTAAATAACTTAGTACTGAACTGATCTGAATAGGTACATAACTGAATACATCAGAATAATAAACATACCTACACAATGGATAACAAAGCATGACTCTAACCTTGTAAACATTTTATTTAAGTATTTTTTTCATTAGCGGGGAATCGAACCAGTTATTTGGTTTATTTAAGCTAATTTTTTTTAAATAACTTGTTAACATTTTATTTAAGTATTTTTTCATTAGCAGGGAATCGAACCAGTTATTTTGGTTTATTTAACCTAATTTTTTTAAATAACTTAGTACTGAACTGATCTGAATAGGTACATAACTGAATACATCAGCATAATAAACATACCTACACAATGGATAAAAAGCATGACTCTAACTTGTTAACATTTTATTTAAGTATTTTTTCATTAGCGGGAATCGAGCCAGTTATTTGGTTTATTTAAACTGTGAATTGGAATTAAAGTGGCTACGTGGAGACAAGCACAGTGGCAAAATAGTAGGTTAAGTAGATAAGTTAGGTATTTAGACAAGTGTTGTAAATTATTAGGTATTGTGCTAGTTGCGGGCCGCGCGAATTCGGCGTTCGCGCGTACATTGACCCGTAGTCAGCTGATTGTAATTCAGTAATTCCACTGCTGGTTTTATGTTTCAGTATTTTCATGATTTTTTTTTGTGAAATATCGTTTTAAATAACTGTAATAACATGATGGAGCGTGAATAAAGTTAATAAAACGTTGTGAAAAGATGATTTTTTTTTCCTCGGGATCAATTTTTGTGACCCATCATCATAGGTATCCTTAGTACTATCATCTGTCTTCGTTTTCGGAACGTTTCAAAATACCCTGTATCTATACATCTATACCTATAAATAAATAGAATTAATAACAACTTTTACTAAATGCATATTGAAGTATATACGGTATTTATAACAAAAAAAAAATTGTCTGTCTGTCTGTTTGTTCCGGCTAATCTCCGAAATGGCTGGACCGATTTTGACGGGACTTTTACCGGCAGATAGCTGATGTTATAAGGAGCAACTTAGGCTACTTTTACATTAGAAGAATTAGGATTCCGCGAAAAAAATTGAAACCCATGAAACCCAATCGTAAAAAAATCCACGCGAAAGAAATCGTGGGGAACAGTTAGTAATACATATAGAGTGTACCGACAGTAACAACACATATAATATGAAAATCGGTACCTGATGCGCGCGCTCCGAGGTGACGGTCTCGTTGGAGCGCAGCGGCGCGGGCACGGCGCGCATCTGCGAGCCGTTCTCGCGCGGGCAGCGGCTCGGCTCCGGTGGCCCCGCGCTCACTGTACATTCAACCAACACACTAAACACACCCTGCCCTGCACCCTGGCCTACACCCTGGCCTGCTCACATTGTACCAGGGTGCGCTTTTTGTACTACCAGCAGAAATATAATACTCTAGCTGGTACACGGCGCGATGCAGCCGCAGAAGAAGTAATTGTGGAAATATCGTTTTAAATTTGGAAAAGTTATATTGTTTAATTAGCAATAATACATTCATTGATGTTGAATGATCTTATATAACTTTCAAATAAATTTGTCGGTACAATACGCGCGCCACCTACTGTAAGTTAATTCTTTGTTTCTTTTTCCTATTTAAAAAACGTTACCCCCCTCACTAGAATTTTATCCTGTATCGTGGAGGTAGTTTACAAACACAAATTGCACAAGGACAAACATCCAGAGCCGGAACAATTATTTGTAGGTCATACAAATACTTGTTCCGTGCGGGATTCGAACCCGTGGCCCTCAGCGCCGCAACTCGGTAACGTTAAAAACTTACGCGGTAACGTTAAAAAAAATCAAATAAAAATAAAAGATAGGATTTGCGCGCGGAATTTCTTGCGTGTTATATATTTTTGTATGATTTTCATTGATTCAATTTGCAATATTTCTAGTATGTATTTGATTCCAATATAATAGAATATATTGTAATTTATTGTAGGTATAGTAATTAGGTAATTATTCATAATACGTAATTTTATTTTCGGTGGTATTAGAAACAGCAAGTTGGCCCGTGATTTCAAATCTCGTCACAATACTAATTACCTACGTCATACGTGTCGGTGTTGACTACAAAACTACAAAGTCAGTGTTTCATATTTTAATTTGTTTGAATATTTTTTTGGTCAACAATAAATAAAATTACAAATCGGTAAGCCACTAAAGTAGTCACACAATTAATTTTGCAAACATTTGCAAAATATAATTTTGCCAGGTTACGTAAAAAATACCTACTACGCATTTTGTAAACAGTTTCAGACAGACACATTATTATTATGTAGTTTGTTTTATTTTGTTGTAGTACCAAGCTCATGGTCGCGTCCAGGCTGGTGCAACTTCCATAGTAAAAATTATACGTAGGAGACGGGTCAAATTTTAATGGTGTCATGTCTACTTACTATTTCGTGTAATAAGTCTGACAATGACATTGTCAAATCAAATTTCAAATGAAACAGTAAAATTTGTATTTGAATTTAATTATTTAGATTTATCTTAATTTCGCAATAGGAGTCGTTGTTTTATTATAGAAATTTTAATAAATTTAATATGTATTATAAAGTTTGCCAAATATGTGGTGTAAGAAGCGGAAAAAATAATGGCAAGAAAAGGCTATTCATGGCGAGATTTCCCTTAGATGATGAAAGGTAGGTGATAATTTCCACTTTAATTGTATTAAGATATAAAAACAAAAATATAAAACCTAATATAACATAAAACATTATGATATAAAAGTGATATAGTCATTAATTATTACATATGTCTCAATTTGATAATTAAAATTTGATAAGTAACCTGGACTATTTATAAATGGGTTTCTGAGTTGAAGTGGTGGCTTACGGCCCTGAAATAAGAATGAAATTAGGGATGAGCTGGTTTATTTTCATTAATATGGTATCACTTCACGTGCTAACGACCTATGAGAAGAGTCACATTATGCTTGCCATTTAATTTAACAACTAACGAAGTAGTTATTTATGGTAATAGACGGATATACTTAGAAACTATATTATCAATGAGAGCTGCTTACGTTCTATTCGTTCAATAAAAATATTTAAAAATTTGATTTTAGCACTATTTATATTATTTTTTCAGATGTAAGCAATGGGTTAAATTCGTTGGGAAAGAAGACCTGGCATATGTACCAGTTGAAAAACTTCACACGTTAAAGTATGTTTGTGGCAAACATTTCAAGTCCGGAGATTTTACAAAAAAGAAAACCCAATTAAAACGCACCGCAATTCCATCCGTTGACTTAAGACTTCCACAATTATGTGATGATGTTTTAATTGGATTTCCGCTACATGTAGCAAAAGAAAATATTCCTTTCAAGTCACATTTTGGTATGAATTCGATTACATAACTAAACTCGAAGTTTTTTGTATTTACCTAATTATAAATGTTTTGATTCTTTTTTAGGTTCATCTACAAACATTACTTTGGAACACAATTACAGTAAATTATATACAAGCCACAAGAGACCCCATAGTCCAGGTGGGAAAATATTTACATAACGTTAATATTTTGTTTCATTTTGTCGTTGGTTACTTAGGGCCTAAGGGCTCGCCTTGCATTTCACAGTACGCGGACAACCCGGATTTGACCTCCACTGGCACCCATTGAAGTTGTTAAATGCAAGTTTAAGTTCTGATTTATAACGTGTTTCGTAATTGGATGAAAGTTTTCAATCTCGAAATTTAGTGTTCGCATTCATCATTAACATCATTACAGCCCTTCACAAGTCCACTGCTGAACATAGGCCTCCCCCAAGGAATGCCACAATGTTCGCATTAGAAAAATGAATTATTGATATACCTAGAATTAAGTGTTGTTGAATCGCTAAATAATCATATCTAATATTTGTAACTATTACAGAACCATCTTTTTCTACGTCAAAATCTCAAAGTATGGAAACATCATTGAACAAAAAGCAAAGGGTATTATGTGATCATGAATGTTAGTAATTATTAATTAATCATTTATTATTATCGTTAATATCGCCAAGTGATGATTACGTAAGAGAATCTCTTACCACATTTCGTCTTTGGGTGTGGTGAGAGATCGCTATGGGCGACATGCACGAAGGGTCACTTGACATCTGATACATGATGGTATAACAATCGCGACTACGGCAGGCATAAAATACCCAGACAAAGATGCGAGACGTCTGTTGCTGCAATCCTCAATCCGCCTGGCAAGCGTGACAATTAAGGCAAATTGTCCTTGCAAAGGAAGAGCCCATGTCTAGCAGTAGAAATTTACGGACTAATGAACATTTCTTATTATACAATATGTAGTTAATTTTACTTTTTTATAGAATTAGGGTGACAAGCGAGCACACATCCCACCTGATGCTAAGTGGATGCTGTGGCCTATAGCCATCTACATCTACCATTTATTAGAAATCAAAATGTAGATGCGTTGTCACCCCTGAGGACTAAGATGGAATGCCTCGTTTCCAGTAAAAAGGGGCTCTGATTCTCTGCACTCGCCGTACGAAACACAGCAGCAATGAGTTGCTATTTTACTCTGTAAAAGCGTGGTCCTTCCCCGTTCGAGCCGACCCATTTGTGCTCCAATCATAAGATAGCTGCAGCATGAATCTACCTGGTATAACTCTACCACGTATAACTATATAATAATAATAATTTATATTACCTTTGTATTAATACCAATATGTTTTGACGATCTATTTTTTTTTTATTGCAGCAGCTTTATTACAATCAACATCACAAATTAATAATAAAAATGAGCAGATGCCTGAACCCGCATCAGCAAATTCAATTACTTATATATGTAAGATCCTATAATTTTGACATATTAGCTTTTACACTCTGTACTATTAAACTATAATAATATAATTTACTTTTCCAGCTACATCTGTCTCTCCTCAGAAAAAAAAACTTTTAAGGCAATTACAGAATTATAAAATAATAAATAAACATCTAAAGAAAACAGTAAAAGAAGTAGAAAAAATTGAATCACCGGTGTTAAAGAGCCTTATTCAATCAACTGTAAAAAATCAGAAACGTAAACCGCATGGCAAGAGATGGTCAAATTTAAATAAAAGTGTAGCTTTAGCGATTTATAAAAAGTCACCAAAATCGTATAGATATTTAAGTCAGCTATTGCCAATGCCAAGCATTCGCACCTTACAGACTGTATTAGAAAATATGAAAATGGAGCCAGGCATTAATCAAAATATTTTAGACCATTTAAAAAGAAAAGCTGAGCAATTGTCAGAAAAAGAAAAATATTGCGCCCTCTTATATGACGAAATTGCTTTAAAAAAACGGCTTATTTACAATCCTACTTTAGATCAAATTGATGGTTATGAAGATTTAGGTAACAGTGGAGGCCGTTCTGAACGTATCGCTGACCACGCTCTTGTTTTTATGTTACAAGGCATTTATAAAAAAATTAAGCAGCCTATTTCCTATTATTTTACTAAAGGAACAATCTCATCTGAAAATTTGGCTAACATAATAAATACCAATATCAACTCCATCAATTCAGTTGGATATCAAGTTCTCACAACAGTTTGCGATCAGGGTCCTACAAATGTAGGTGCATTAAACTTACTCAAAAAGAGAAGTGGTCTTCCTCTAGATCATAATTATTTTTTACTAAACGAAGAAAAAATATACATTATTTATGATGTGCCTCATCTATTTAAATCTATCAGGAACAACTTTCTTCAGGCTGGGGTTATGATGCTGAATAATAAAAAAGCTCAATGGTCTCATTTGATTCAGGTCGAAGAAAAAAACCGAATGAAGCTGAGATTTACTAAAATAACAAAAATGCATGTTGCTCCTAAATATCGTGCTAAAATGAGGGTAAAAACAGCTGCACAAATTTTGAGCAACACAGTAGCTGCTGTTTTGAAATTGATGTCTGAGAACACTGGAAATAAAGAACAAAGCAATGCTCTTTTACAAACTGCTGAAGTAATTGAATTGCTCGATAATTTGTTTGACTGCACCAATGGACCAGCTTCTAAAAATGATGTAAAAAAAGGTATACGGACAAATGTTAGCAAAAACAGTTTTCACCACCAACTTTGGCCAAAGTACAAGGAAATACTAAAAACTCTGGTTTTTTTAAAATCCGATAGTGACATCAGATTAAAAAATGTTCGATGCATTAACGGCTACCTAATAACAATAAAATCTCTGGAATGTATCTGGGAGTACGTTGCTTCAAAAGGTTTTAAATATCTAAATTTAAGACAGCTAAATCAAGACGCTCTTGAAAACTTATTTGGAATAATAAGGCAACATAGTCCAACAAATAGAAATCCAACTTGCCATCATTTCAAGGGAGCATTAAAATCATCAATACTGACTCGCCTCAGCACGCCGCTGAGTAAAGGGTCCAACTGTGAGAAAGACAGTAACAATGTAATGTTTGATTTCAATGATATTGTATTTCCAGTCTTAAAACCTACAAACCAAGTAAGGAATTCCCAATTCCATGATAGTTCTGCGTTTACCTCAGGAGAAACAGTACTGTAATTCCAAATCCCAGAGTATGTTCTACATAAAGAGACGCAATTAGAAGAAATTAATGCTATTTTCAAATCATTCGATAAACAACCGACTGTTTACGTAAGTGGTTACTTAGCTTACGCTGTTCTTAAAAACATTAGTTGTAGAGAATGAGGCTTCATTAACTGTTTCTAGTCCAAAGAACATTCCATTTATAATTATATTTTGCTAAGAGAGTGGTGGAACGATAAACAATCACTCACGTATCCCACAATCAAGTTGTGTGAAACAATAGATTTGGCGACAAATATTTTTCAAGAGGAAGTGTTACCGTGTTTGTATAGACAAGATTTATGCACTTTTGTAAAAACCTTAATGTTAGTCACCTTAGAATTTAGTTGGATATGTGAAAGTCACAGAAGCTCTATTGTCGATGAGTTAATACAGCGCTTAAGCTTATTGTTAATTAGAAATGAATGCAAAATTATAAATATATCCTTGGCGATAACTGAAGAAAACTTAGCAGATTATTTGAAAAAAGCAGAACAACAGGGTATGGCTAAATAAATATTTTATACTTTGGTTATGTGTTATGGTTTGTATCTGATTAAGAATAAAGTGTTGAATCACATTTACGCGAGAAGAAACCTGAAAATCGGGATCGTGAATGCTTTGGGAACGACTACACAATACGGATATCAAACTAAAATATATGCTCGTTTGCCCATTTCTATATAACAAAAGCCACTTAAACTACTAATTTAGTTGCGCATTATTTTTCAACCGACTTCAAAAAAAGGAGGAAGTTCTCAGTTCGAGTGTATTTTTTTTAAGTGTATACCTTAGAACTTTTTTCTAGGTGCACCGATTTTGATGATTCTTTTTTATATGAAAGCTGGTGCTTCTCGTGTCGTCCCATATAAATTTTATCAAGATCTGACCTGTAGTTTTTGAATTATCCTTAATAATTAGTATTTAATTGACTTCGACTACAATCATGATGTTCTCATTTTATTTATATTGTAGTCGGTTGAACAAAATGTTTAATTTTACCACTTGTTTATACACATTTTTGTACTTAATAATTGTAAATATACTAACAAATTTCTGTGGTAAATACATTGATTTCTTATCCTGATCGGCATTTTTACTTAATCCCCACGTAATAATTATTACTTTCATAATGTTTTTATTTTGCATAAATCATTCAGTATAGAGATCTAACTTTTATTATGTAAAAATATCGATAAACAATATATCGATAAACGTTATATCGATAAAATTATTCGAGGATAGACATTTTACAGCACTATTATAATTCGCCTATGTTGTCAGCATTGTTTGTCAAAAATTAAATGTCATGTCTTGATGTTGGTAGAGTAGCTTGGCGCAATTTCATACATTTAATTTTTCTTAGGAAGTCCCGCCTCTTAAACGTAGTGGTTATATTCTCTTTGGTCGCGTCGTATCGTTTGCTACGGTCCTGGATTTTTTTAGTTGATTGGTCCTTGGTAACAGATGAAAATAATGGTTCTGTATTTATTATTAATTTTGTTTTATTATGATTATTAGATTAATAATTATTTATTTATTAATAAAATATTTAATTATTTTTATTATCAAATTTTTATATTATTATTATATTATATATTATTTTTTATATTTATATAATTAAAATAATAAAATAGAATAGAAATAAATGTAAGTATAATGTTTAAAAATTATTAACATGTTTACGAGCCGTGGTAGGTCAGGTGGTTAGCGCTCGCTGTAAATTTCACAGTACGCGAGCATCCCGGGTTCGATCCCTGCCGGCACCAATGAAATTTAAGTGCTTTGAAATTAGAAAATATTTTTTCACCTACCTGGTTATTATCGCATACTAAATCGTGTTTTAGATTTGTTGTTATCTCTTGTATAAGAATATTTTCTTACGTGTTATGTAATGTCAAATTTTTGTAATAATTGGTTATGCTGCAAATCATCTGTGTTATTAGTTTTGAGTGAATAGACATGTATAAGGCGTGTTACTTCAAATACTTGTTTTGATCAATAATTTCAATAGTGTAAGGTAATAAAAAAAATCCCAAAATTATTATTGAATTAAATAGTTTACGCCTACAAATGTAACTTTTATTTTTGTAACATAATCGTAAAATACTGGTATTCAGCAGAATCCGGTTTGACTGGGAGCCGACCCCAATATAGTTGGGAAAAAGGCTAGGCTAGCAGGTGGCGTTCTGTAGTTCTGCCTACCCATATAGAAAAAAGAAAAACATTTTTTTCATTCACGCCATCTAGTGTTCAATCTTCGTAAACGTAGGGACTAGGAATTCACCCACGTCTGTGTGTGTCAACGACACTATATTCAATGACAGATGTTATTTTAGGGCTTTGTGTCCAATTGTGTGGATTTTGAGGCAATGATATGACCTAGTACAATAAAGTATAATGTCCGAGTACCGCAGTAACTACTTCTACGACTTAATAATGTTCCAATTACACAAAAACCCAAATAAACTAAACAATGATGACTTCAGCGCCATCTCGCGGGAATATGGCCGAGAGCAAACCGTATGTTTCACCTTAATATTAGGTCCTTACATATGAAATTGGCGTTTTGTACGGGAGGAATATAAAGTCAATTATTTTTTATAAAATATATTTAATTAATCAAAGTATGCACCGTTCTTATCTATGCACTTTTGCCATCTCATAGGTAGTTCATTGATCCCTTTAGTAAAAAAAAACCATGGGGGCGAGAATCAATAAACTCTTTGAAGGCGGTTTGGACTGCCGCATCGGAGTTGAATTTTTTTCCTTGTAAGAACTTGTCCCAATTCCGAAAAAAATGGTAATCTGTTGAAGCAAGGTCCGGGGAGTACGGTGGATGTCGCAGACATTCCAATTGTAGCTCATGTAACTTAGTGATTGTTTGTTGTGCAGTGTGTGGTCTTGCGTTGTCGTGAAGCAGCAGTGGCCTAGAGCGATTGACCAATCTCGGTTGTTTAGCAGCTAGTTCTTCCTTCATGGTTTGCAGTTGCTGACAATAGATATCTGCCGTAATCGTTTGGCCAGATTTTAGAATAGCTGTAGTGAACGACACCGGCGCTAGTCCACCAAACACTCACAAGTAACTTTTTCTGAGTCAATTTTCGTTTAGGGCAGGATTTGGCTGGGTCTCCAGGGTTCAGCCATTGCGATGAGCGCTTCCGATTATCGTACAGTATCCACTTTTCATCACAAGTAATGATTCGATTTAAAATCCCTTCATTATTGTGTCGGTTGAGCAAAGTAACACAGCAGTCGACGCGTGTTTGCACGTTCGATTCACTCAATCCATGAGGTACCCATCGTTCACGCACAAGTTTTTTTACTTTCCCGATTTGCTTCAAGTGGATTAATACAGTTTTATCACTTACCCCGAAGCCTGCAGCTATCTCTAAAGTGCTTTGTGATGGATCCGCTTCCACAATAGCCTTTAATTTTTCATTTTCCACTTTGGTCTCCGGCCGTCCACGGGGTTGGTTCTGAAGGTCGAAATTTCCAGAACGAAAACGTTGAAACCAAAAACGTACCGTGCTTTCTTTTGCGACACCAGCGCCGTACACATCATTAATCCTTCGAGCTGTTTCTACAGCACTGGTGCCACGGTAGAACTCGTACTCGTAAATATACCGATATTTCATGTTTTCCATTGTGCGGTAATAAGCGGCGCTAAAGAAAAAAATAATGAGGAAAAAACAAATGAATGACTGTTTTCAAAGCTCAAATATACCAGCTAAATGAATTTATAAATTTGAATTTGGAATTCTTAACCAAAGAGGAGATATTTCAGATCAAAGTGGTCAGTACGACAAAACGCTCATTTCATATGTAAGGACCTAATATATCAGATTGTATTAGTCTACAACTGAAGATAAGCTTTTGGGGAGCATACTAAACAAGTTCTAAAGAGCAACTGATAGTAAGTGGATACTACATAGAAATATAAAAAAGAGGAGAAGTGGCAAGGGGGCGTGTCTGTGTCCGCGCGCTATGATCAAAATGCTCATGTTCTATGCGAATGGCCGCTCGTGCGAAGTAGTACGCTTTCGACCGTCATCGTGAAACATTACCAGAATGCCGTGTTGTTCAGTAGTTTCTTGTAAAAACCGAAGCCAAAATAAAAACTTTGTAAATCATGGAATCACTTACCATATGTATTTTACTATATTTATCTTTAAAATTATGAAAAACAACAAATCGTAAAATATTTCTTACTCTTACTACGTTATTTTGTTTTCAAATATCACAGCGACTGTACTGTTTTACAGTAAATACATTGCTCCTTAATCACTACCTAAGTATGTCGCTAAGTGACTGAACAAGCAATGTAAATATCACAATCGATACTTTATTTATGCGGATGCATCGCGTGGTACGGCCGCTGTATCTTGCGACGAGTTAGTGATGTGCTCTACTGCATAGGTTATCTATAGCTAAAGGAGTAAGTAGTATGGTACGTGGTAAATGCACGCTCTGAATGTAGGAATAAGGTTTATAATTGATTGTGTAGTATTTTATGATTTATAAAATGCGAGTGTATGCGCAACTCTGTATCTATTTGCTTTTACTGATCTGCATGTGTAGTAGTTGGCGTGTGGTAGGGGCCAACTGGAGACACCAGGTTCCGATACATTTTCAATTACCGGGCATATCTCCTTCTTTTTTATATCTATGGGATACTATGGCCCATAAACACATCCTTCTATCATGAATCTGTATATAAATAACATTGGAGTGAACAGACAGCTGCAATATTGAAATAACTGTTTTTTTTTAAACTCATGAGATTATTTGCATGCTACCAAGACACAGTGAAATGTATTCTGTGAGAGTGTGATCCTTTCTCGGCCAAGTTAATCTATTCATGTTGTGTGGCTATGCCATGTTGTAAGTAGTGTTGATAATGTAAGTAGTATGTAAGTATAGTATGTAAGTAGTGTTGATAATGTAAGTAGTGTTGATAAATTTAAATCAAATACTACACATAATGAACATTAAATTTATAGTTAGTATTCATTTTTTTAAAGGAAATTATCGTAATAAATAAGAATAAGTAATAATCATACAATTCTGATAATCTAAAATAAATACTAAGAAACATACATTGTTTTGATGAATTAAAATTCAAGATGTGTGAACACACATTTCCCAGCATCGTACGCGCCGCATTTTAGAATTCGTTGTATAAAATAATATGAAAGCTCGCACATTTCGCCTGCACCGGACGGGCAGTATTTGATAAAATGCAGTAGGTATCCGAATATTGTGAAGGAGGCCTGCTTATGACGTCGTGTTCGGCGTGTGCCGATACTCAGTGTTGCATAATGTTGCCAACTTAGTGGATTTTCCACTAAAACTGATAGATTTGACCCACTCTAGTGAAGAAATGTTGCTTTTAGTGGCTGGTTATTTTTCTAGTGGTTCAATAGAATTCAGTATCAATTAGTGACAAGATCATCACTCCACCATTAATCCACTTACACGTTTCTAAATATATTTTTACTTCATTTCAGGAGTATTACTTTATTACTTATTACTATTACTTTTACTGTTTAGGCAACAATTATTCGTGAGACAAGACATGCAAATACCTTTTTATGTGAATATTGTGTGAAATATTCTTTCTATATGAAAATTCTTCTTTTTCTTTAAATTTTAATTTCTTCTTCCTCTGCGAATAAGCAGGCTATTACAACATTTTTTCCATAGCTTAATCAATGTCACTGTACCGTTTCACCAGTGGTTAGCAAAAACTGCAAAAGTTGTTGGCAATACTAATGATTTACGTACGGCGCGTATGTGCGAGGTGCGAGGCTATCAGTAAATGCGGCGCGTACGGTGCTGAGAAAAGTTCAATCACCTTTATTTAGTGAAAATAAATATTTTTTTATAGAATAAGCGTGACAAACGAGCACACAGTCCACCTGATGTTAAGTGGATGCTGTAGCCCATGAACATCTATAATCTACATCTATTCCCGATTAAAGATCAAAATGCAGATGCGTTGTCATAAACTGAGGACTAAGATGGAATGCCACGCTTCTAGTAAAAAGGGTCTCCGGTTCTCTACACTCACCATACGAAACACAGCGGCATTAAGCTGCTATTTTACGCTGATGTTTTGTGAGAGCGTGGTCCTTCCCCGGTCGAGCCGACCCATTCGTACTACAACTATAATAAAGCTGCAGCATGACTCTACCACGTATATACCCAATGACTAAAAGTTAAAGACTTTGTGTAATGTTTCTGAGACATTCTACATTGGAACTCCAATGAGTAAGCAAATTCATTTAAATAATTTGCAAAACTCCAGCCTTGTTTACTTAAGGTATAATAAATTGTAACCACAGAGGCGCTAATGAACATAATAGCCTATGAGGCGTTCCATTAGTAGTCCTTACGGACGTTAAAGCATCTGTAGAATTCTTTATTTGAAATTAGTTGCAGACATCAAGGAATAAAAAAAATTGTAAAAACAGATTCAATCTACTTTGACTATACTAGCTATTGATATTATATTTACTATTTGTTAGTAATGACACAGACATACTACATAGGTTTTGTTATCGCAGTGTTTAGTGTATTCGATATATATCCTTCACCTACCAGTTGTGAGTGGTATCGCCAGTCTGGCGTTTACTGCTAACAAGTGGTCCCGCCTTTGCAACAGACTGCCAACGTGCTCCTCGAGACGTACGTTCTCTGTTCGCAGTTGGTGCAGGCAGGATAGCAATGACGCAACTGTTAAGGTTATATTATTTACTATATCTATAAGAATTAAAAAAATATTGTAGTAGAAATTAGTAATCCAAATAATTATATTCTAATTAATTTAAAATCTGAATAGATTTTAAATAAAAAGGTACTTCCACTAATAACAAATCTCGTTTTTAGAAATTCACAAGGGTCATTATGAAACTATATTCTATCGATATTAAAAAATCAGATAAATCGGTAAGCCCAAAGAAAATATAATCACTACGTTTAGGTAAGCCGACCATGAGATATTGTATATCATAAAAAATCTATTGAAGTATTTGTCTAGGAATATGACTTACTATCAAAGTGTTGCGCCTGCTCCATAAGGAACTGGGAGCCTTGCTCCCACTGCCTTTCCAGCAGCTGATCGAGGCTCTGAGCGCTCGAAGTACTCCCACCGCGCCCACTACTGCTGCTTGCACTCTGTGAACGCGTAGCTTAGTGATCAGCATACCTAATTACCGAGTCGTAGAAACGAAACTTATCTGAGATCAATATTTGGGCAAATACTCAAATCGTTTTGGTTGTGTTGTTTTTCACCGCGTCTCTGATACGACAATCATAATAATATCAATAGCGTTGCACCTGACAGAACCATTAAATTGTATTAAAATTGTTATCATAACTCATCATCATCATCATTACAGCCCTTCACAAGTCCACTGCTGAACATAGGCCTCCCCCAAAAAATGCCACAAAGCACGGTCCTGAGCCACCTGCATCCATCGACTTCCTGCATGTCTTACCAGGTCGTCACTCCATCTAGTGGGGGGACGCCCTACACTTCGTCCGCCGGTACGAGGCCGCTACTCGAGAACCTTTTTTCCCCATCGGTTGTCGGTTCTTCGAGCTATATGGCCGGCTCATTGCCACATTACTAATCCGTTGGCTATGTCGGTCACTTGGTTCTACTGCGGATAACCTCATTTCTAAGTTTATCACGCAGTGAGACCCGAGCATAGCCCTCTCCATAGCTCGCTGAGCGACCTTGAGCTTCCTCATCCGCCAGCAGTGAAGGACCACGTCTCAGTTCCGTATGTCATCACTGGCAACACGCACTGGTTGTACAGCCTCGTTTTCAAGTTTTGAGGTATACCTGACGAGAAGATGTGTCGTAACTTCCCGAACGCTGCCCAGCCGAGTTGAATCCGTCGATTGACCTCTCGGTCGAAGTTGGACTTACCTAGTCGGACTATTTGTCCCAGGTAAACATACTCGTCAACAACTTCGAGCTTAGTGCTCCCAACAACTACCGGCATAGGTGTGACATGGACATTAAACATGATCTTTGTTTTGTCCATGTTCATCTTAAGACCTATCCGTTGGGAGACACTATTGAGGTCATTGAGCATAGTGCTTAGGTCCTCCAGCGATTCTGCCATAAGGACTATATCGTCGGCAAATCGAAGGTGAGTGATGTACACGCCATTGATGTTAATACCGTATCCTTTCCAGTCCAGTAGCTTGAAAACGTCTTCCAATGCAGCGGTGTAGAATTTCGGGATATAACGTCACCCTGTCTTACACCTCTGCAGTTGGATAGGTTTCGTACTCCTGTTCTGTACTCGGATAGCCATCAGCCCTACTGTACAAGCACTTCAGCACTTCGATATACCGACAGTCAACTTGGCACCGCTGAAGGACTGCAGCACCGCCCAAATTTCGACGGAATCAAATTTCATAGTCTACATACGCCAGATAGTGGCAAATTGTACTCCTCGGACTTCTGTACAATTTGCCGAAGGGTATGTATGTGGTCTATGGTGCTAAAGCCTTTCGGAAACCGGCTTGTTCGGGAGGCTGGAAGTCGTCGAGTCTGCGCGAGACGATTCGTAATGACTCGAAAACAGCACGTAGACGCGGCTCAGAAGGAAATGGTCTGTAGTTCTTCGAGAGCGTTGTCGCCTTTCTTGAAGAACAAGACCACCGCACTTCTGCTCCACGCCTCCGGTGTAATGCCACCATGGAGGACGGAATTTAAGAGCTTCTGAAGGACTTCAAGTACCGGTTTCCACCCGCTTTCAGAAGCTCCGCTGTAATTCCATCCTCGCCTGGGGCTTGCCGTTTTAAGGTGCTGGAGAGCCATTCTAATCTCGCTCAGACTGACGTCCGGGATATCATCGGAATAGTGTCGGATAAGACTCGCTCTTGGATCGTTACTCACACTTGCGTGTGGCTCCAACGATGATGTGTACAGCTGCCCATAGAACCTCTCAATCTCACTCAAAATCTCAGGTGTCCCGAAACGACGCTGCCACACTCGGTCTTCAGCTTCGACAGTTGGCTCTTTCTGGCAGACAGATCTCTAGCAAAGACTTTGGAGCCCTGGTTCCGCTCGATCGCTTCTTCAATACGAGCTGTATTGAAGTTGCGCAAGTCCCGCCTGCATGCATTTGGAGATCTGTCTGTTCAGTTGCCTGTATTCTGTCATATCTACTGAAGACTGCAGCTTCATATCCATCTAACAGCCATGAGATTAAGAGTGTGATCGGACAGTTTTGTGTTCTTCTGCGGCGGGTCTTGCAAAACTTAGCTCCGACCGCATGGACAGTTTCCACGAGCTTGTCATTCATATCGTCCACTGCATTGCAATCTTTAGGCACTGAAAACGGTTTCAGTTCGAGCTGGGTTTCGGACTTTGGATTAGAGCACGAGGGGACGGAGCGTTGACTTCATTAGACGTGACCTCTCCAACTTTACGTTTAGGTTCAGTGTGCCTCACCATTCGGTGATCGCGCCGGTTTCACCTCGCGATCACTGAGACATCACTGAACAACTGTCGCCTGGTCGTCATAATGAAGTCAATCTCATTTTTGTCGAACCGTCAGGGGCTCGACCAGGTCCACTTCCTGTGGGGCCGCTTCTGGAAGAAAGAGTTCATCATAAAAAGTCCTCTCTCTCCATGATGTCGACTGCTGGCCCTTGGGTTCCGTTGCCCTACTCCGAATTTCCCTACTTTCAGCTCACCGTACTCTCAGGTGCCTAGTTTTGCGTTGAAGTCTCCCATTAACACCGTATAGTGGGTTTTGGAGAATGCATGGCTCTAGAGATATCCTCATACATTTCCTCCACCTCCTCATCAGGGTGTGCCGAGGTTGGTGAGTAAACCTGTATGACCTTCAGCGAATACCGTTTGGTGATTCTGAGTATAAGGTACGAAACCCTCGTCGACACACTCCCAATCTACAACGTTGTTAACGAGAGACTTGTGGACGATAAATCCGACACCTCCTTGGGACAGATGGTCGCCTTCCGGTGATAGAACAAGTTGCCGGATTCGAGGATTACCGTGTTCTCCCCTCTCTTCGGACCTCGGATAATCCTATAATATTCCAGCGTAACTTGTCTATCTCTTCTTCAACTCAGGATCTTCTCGTCAGTCCTCAGGGTACGTGCGTTATAAGTTGCCAGGTCGAGTCGTAGGTGGCAACCGAACCTCCACCGGAGATTCTGCACCCGTGCCCCGCCGTTACCATGGTCGCCACCGTAGCCAGGAATAGCGGGGCCGCCGGGGACTGGGGGCCGTTTTTTTGTGTCGTCGCTCATGGGGGGTATATTGCCATAGTTGCCACGCTTGGCGAGCGGGTTGGCAACCGCAGTTTTTTTATTGTTTTTTGCTGTTATCAGAAAGATGCTGCTGCCCATCCTCTGCCTCAGTTTCCCTCTGTCGCCTCTTACGACACCCACGGGAAGATATGGGGTAGTGAGTATTCTTACCCGCCACTACACGGGGCGTTTAGTGGCGTTATCATAACTAATTTTGATAAAAAGGAATAACATAATTTTTATTTAAGTGTAACTTACTAATTCTAGTGGGTTATACACTTAATAAAAGAAATTAATGGATCAACTTTCATCTGCGAGGACTGGCGCATTTTGAAACATATTATGTTTGTCCCATCTTTGGGTTACTGTACACTTCCTAAAGTTTTAACGGTCTAATTGAGTCCACCTTAGTTAATTATCCATTCCAACTTCGTTTGCCCGTAAAAAGACAATTATATTTAAGACAGATGATGCAAAGGATCTGTAACTGACCAGGCGAGTATAACCATAAAGCGGGCATTGTAATTGTTATAGAAAGATGCGAAACGGTACCGTAGTGACTAGTAAGAGTATAACCAAAAACAGTATATTTTTTACGAGTGCGGCCTACAATAATTTATATTATAAGACAGATGAAAAAGACTTGGAAAAGACCAAGTGAACATAACCATATAGTGGTGGGCACTGGACTTTCTTATGTTACGACCACACTAACTTACCGTTTAACGCCCGTTTACCGTAATAATTATGCATTAAATTACTGCCTAAATTACCACGTGAAGTATGTATTTATTTAAACTTTTATGCACAAAAAATAGTACATATGGTTATGGCGGACTTAAGGCATTCTCTCTCAGTCAAGTAGTGTGGTTACACTAGAGTTTGCCTAGATACGACAATGAACTAGACGGAAAAATTATTTCTTGACATTTCTCAAGATAGAGGTATGATTATGAATTTTTTAAATTTTAACAAAGCTAAACCAAGACTTAAAAGAAGATGGTGGATGATAAAAATGCACAGAAAGCGTGATAGGTTATTTTTTTTACTGTTGAGCTCATGTCGTACACTGAACAAACTGTAGTGTGGCCACTTCACGCAAACATTACCGCGGTAATTGCCTTTGATATGCGAAAAAGACCGCCATCGGAGCTATTGCCTACCGTCATATTATGCCATATTAATAAAATCGTAAAATCATGGTCATAAAATCGTGGCTACATAGTACATAGGTGTAGTTTAAATTTTGTCCATAATTATTGCCATGTCACGGTAGTGTGGCTGTAGTAGCATTATTAAAAGATGCGGCCTTAAGTGGGAGCCAGGGTACCGCGGCGAGTAGGAGAGCATAAGCGCAATGAGTATAGCGTGTAGCGTGAAGCGTGTAGTGTGTACTGACGGACGCGGCCTTGTTGATGAGCGGCGGCGGCACGAGCGGGTCGGCGCCGACGCTGCCCGCGGCGTGCGCGGCGAGCTCGGCGCTCAGCTGCTCCTGCAGCCGCGCCGCCGCGCCGCTCTCCGGGTTCAGCTCGTTGCCGAGCATGTGCGGCGCCGTACAACTCACCCCGATGCGGCTGCGACCATGCAAAATGCGGCTCATTATGCGACTTTTAACTATTACAATTACACACTTGCAATCAATACTATATTTGGCCACACACCGAAAACCGAATATTAAACAAAAGTGTTCGGACAGGTGTTCGAAGTAGTGGTACTGTATTTAAGGTTCACTTTGCACTGACTATAGATTTGTAAAGAAAATAACGTCTTGCTCTGAGGAGGGTTTATTGCAAACTGATTCATCACAGTCATATTTTACACGGCGCATAGAAAATTAATGTATGCATAATTATAAACACAACATACCGCCCACCAAAAACCCTTGGTTTTTTATTAAACAAACATTATTCATCAACTAAGAAAATAACAAGAATATTAAATTACAAATGACAGTATAAACAACGTAAGGTAAATTAAACAATTATACAATTCGGTAATTTCCAGATCATATTATGAATTGATTATACTCATGAGATATAAGCAGATAAACTAACACCATAGTTTGTTTTAAACGTTAAAATTAATTATCTTAAATACTAGAAACCAACAAATATTAATCATAACCATTAATTGGAAGCAAACATAACTTAGTAACAGATCTTTTAACAATTTTATCTCTACATTTTAAACTATAAACACGACATATATTATCTGGTCCAGGATGCTTTTGTACGATACGCCCCAAAGACCACTTCCCAGGAGGAAGATTTTCTTCCTTAATAAGTACAATGTCACCGATTTTAAACTCTTGAGTATGTTTTAACCATTTAGGTCTTTGTTGCAGCCTAGACAAATATTCATTCTGCCATCTATGCCAAAAATCCTGTAATAATCTCTGTGTATACTGCCAATGTGATAATCTATTTACTTGAATTTCCTTTACGTCCGGTTCTGGAATGTTAATTGGAGCCTCACCAATTAAAAAATGTCCTGGAGTGAGTATCTCTAAAGAGTCAATGTCTGTTGTATCTATTGGACACAAAGGTCTAGAGTTCAAACAGGCTTCTATTTGACACAGAGTGGTGGACATTTCTTCAAATGTAAGGTGGCTATTTAAAATCCTTTTTAGGTGGTATTTAATGGACTTCACGCCTGCCTCCCAAAGGCCACCAAAATTTGGACTGTATGGTGGATTGAAGTGCCATTGTGTGCCATCTTCTGCGAGTATATCTGATAAAGATCCAGGAATTTCTAGTCTTGCCTGTTGCCACAAATCCTTTAACTCCCTGTTAGCTCCTATAAAATTTGACCCCTGGTCACTCCAAATATGACTACATTTACCTCTTCTTGCTACAAATCTTTTGAAGGTCCTTAAAAATGCCAGCTCCAAGTGAATTGCTTTTGTAGCCATACAGATGTAGATGCAGATATATGCCTTATTTGTTTTGATTCCTCGACCTCTTGTCGTAAGAATTTGCAGCGGACCAGCAAAATCGACTCCCGCATGTAAGAATGGCCGCGACGGTGTAACTCTTACTTCTGGTAAGTCACCCATAATTTGGGTTCTAGTGTTAGCTCGTTGTTTGGCACAAATAAGACACTTATGAATAGTGGATGTTATCAGTGACTTAACTCTTACTATCCAGAAGCGAGACCTTACGTATCCTTCTGTAGTAGCTCATACTAGTTCATGGTTAGTTGAACACCTCCATGTAGGGTTTTTTTATGAGCATCGCGTACAATCAGTATAGCCAAGTTATTTTGGTGACTTAATATCATTGGATATTTCATGTTCTCCGATATTGACGCATGTTTGAGTCTACCGCCCACCCTGAGAATATTCTTACTATCGAGAAAAGGATTTAAATTCTTTATGGAACTCTTGCTTACTTATGCGGTTTCTTCCTTTAAGACATATAATTTCATCTGCAAAATCTTCTTCTTGAGCAACTCTCACACTAATTTCTAGGGCAAGATTTAATTCTTCTGTAGAAATAGACTGAGTTATATCACTTATTTTTTGCTTCTTAAATTTTAAAAATCTTTTGCAGTAACTTAGTGTCCTTAGCAATTCATTTAAATTATTAAACTCTCCAAAACGGCTAGACCATGAACATCCTTTTAATAGTAATTTATTTTCTTTCTTAAGATTGGAGTTGATAATAATTTTTCTTTCTATGTCCGTTTCTTCGGTACTTGATGTTTTCATTATCAAATAAATATCTTCCCTTTAACCAATCTGGGCCTTGCCACCACAACTTACACCCCTTTAATTCAGGTAATATTAATCCAAGAGAAGCAATGTCGGCTGGATTCTCCTTGGATTGGACGTGATACCATTGGTCTCCACTGTTCTCCAAAATAGTGACGACACGATTTCTTACAAAAGTTTGCCATCTAGATGGGTCACCTTGCAGCCATGATAAAACGATTGTTGAGTCGGTCCAAGAATATATCTGTGCAAGAGGTATGCGAGTAGCTTCACTTATTTGTTTTAGTAATTTTGATAACAGAGCGCACCACACACGTGGAGCGAAGGGTAAAACTGGTTACTACGACCCTTTGCAGCAATAAGGTAAGTGGTGATAGTATTGTTTGTATGTTTAACTCTTAAATAAGTAACAGCTCCATACGCTCTTATTGAGGCATCGCAAAAACCATGTATTGTGACATCTTTTATATTTTTCTCTGTAGTACCAAGCCATCTAGGTATTTTAATCTCATTTAGTTGTTTTAAGCCATTTCTTATGTCTAGCCATTCTTTTTTTATTTCAGGTTCAACGGCATCATCCCAGGACACTTTCTTTAGCCACAACTTCTGCATTATTATTTTCGCAGGGAGGAGTGTTGGAGTTAACTAGCCGAGTGGATCAAACAACCGTTGGATTTCTGCAAGTATGATTCTTTTAGTAATGATTTCAGAGGGCGTTGGTAAATTAATATTGTACTCCAGTATGTCTTTTTCTATGTTCCAGGATAAACCAAGTGCTCTCACCGTCCGTGTACATCTAAATCAATATTGACGAGAGAGTTTCGTTCGTTGGGTTCAATTCCTTCAAAAATCCAAACTATTAGACGCCCATTTTGTAATTTAAAACCACCCTTTGTAAAATATATGAAACTTCTTTTGCTGTTCTTATTGTATTTATGATATTATCTTGACCAGACATTAAATCATCCATAAAAAGTCTTCTTTTATTGTTTTAGCAGCAACTGAGTGATCCTTGCCTTCGTCGTCAGCTACTTGTTGGAGGGTTTTTCAGCAAGGTAGGTCAAGCTGTGCCAAATGTAACCCTCAATAAGCAGTAGTCTTTGATATAGTCCCTGATTATTACGCCACAAAATACGCTGGTAGTCTGCGTCCTCTTTTGTTACTAATATTTGGCGATACATTTCTCTATATCAGCTACAAAACATATTTTCCTAAGCCGCCACCGCATTATTAATGATCTCATATCTTCCTGAAGTCGAGGTCCAGCAAGTAGTTCGTCATTAAGAGAAACATTATTTGTTCCAGGTGATGAGGCGTTAAATACTATTCGAATCTTGGTTGTTTCACTCGTTTCTTTGACTACTGGATGATGTGGAAGATACACTGCGGCATTGTTTATATCATTTTGTGGCACTTATTCCATATGATGTAGTTTTAAATATTCTTCCATAACCTTAATATATTCCTCTTTCAATTTTGGGTTTCTGACAAATCGCTTTTCTAATTGTAGTAGTCGAGTTTTTGCTATATCTCTAGTGTTTCCCTCTAGTGACTTTTGTTTATCATTTTTAAATGGCAGCTTAACTATGTACCTCCCGTCTTCATTCCTTGTGTAACTTTCTTTATATAATCGTTCACAGGTTTCTTCATCCTTCGTAAGTTTTTTAGAAATTTCAGGATCTAGTTCCCACAATGTTTGCAGCATAACATCAAAATTGACGTGTTGATGCATTACTAGTATCTCATCCTGTAAATTATTGTCTCGAACAGTCACAAAAAGGATCCAGCCTAGGTTTGTTTCTTGTGCACATGGAGAACCAGGGGGTCCTTTGATTATATTATTCTTCATTATTTGGGCATATACTTCAACTCCAAGCAGCATGTCTACTCGTCCTGGCTGGTTAAAACTAGGATTGGCCAGGATAAGTCCTTGTAGATGCGGCCAGGCTTGCTCGAGATAAGTGATAAAACTTGATGGTAGCATAGTGGTTAAACGTGTAGACATGACATATGCGTTTATACGAAGCTTGAATTGGTGGTCATATTTAGAAAGAAGCTCCAGATGTACTTCATGTTTAACCCTTGTTTGTGTAGAACCAACTCCTGTGATGACTACATTACCAATTGCAGCCGTTCTTTTACACCTTAGCAATTGTACCGCTCTTTCAGTTATGAAGTTTGCCTGCGATCCTTGGTCAATTAAAGCGCGTAACATTGTCGTATGCCCGTTCTCATCTCTTACAGGTACTAATGCAGTAGCCAATAACGATGTGGATCTTCTCGTTGCTAAGTGTGATGATAATGCTACTTCTTCCTGCTTTACACCCTTGTCGTCCTCAAGGGGTTCCATGTAATTAAGGTGAGCTTGTATATTGTTTGGCTTGTTAACATCTTTTGGTTGGTGTAGTAATTAATGGTGTCGGCGATGGCATATCTTACAGGACACATGAAGACGACATTTCGTTGCAGTATGTCCTGGAGCCAAACAATTGTAACATAAGTTCTTAATTCTTACAAACTCAGACCTCTCCTCAGGTGTCAACTTTGCAAAATCTTTACAGTGACTTATAGTGTGTTCTTCATTACATCTTATGCAAGTTCTCGTCGAAGATACAGCAGACGTATGGAATGACCTTTCCTTTGCTGTTTTAGATTCCCGTGAAATGGATGAAGATGGCGTTATTAATTCTAATGTGCGGAACTTTGATTCCAAAAAACTTCTTAAATCCTTCCAGGTAGGTAACTCATTGTGGTTGGTTTTGTAGGCATGCTCTTCCCATGCTTTATGTGAATCTGGGTCCAATTTCTGTACGACCAGAAATATTATTGGTGGATCCCAAGAATCGGTAGATAACTGAAGGTTATTTAAACTATTTAAGCATTCCGTAGTCATATCTAGTAATAATTTTATTTGAAAAGCTGTTTGTGCAATTACCTTTTTTTGTCCAAATAACCTTTTCATTATTGAGTTAACGATTAGCCTTTTATTTCCATATCTATCCTTTAATAAACACCATGCGTGTTCATAGTTGTCTTCTGTAATTTTAATATGTTTTAATAACGGTTCCACTTCTCCGACGATGCTTGATTTTAAATAATGCAACTTTTGAACCTTACTGAGTGAACTGTTATCATGTACCAGCGATGAAAACAAATCATTAAAAGACGGCCATTCTTCATAACTCTCACCAAATGAAGGTAACTGTATTCGAGGTAGTTTGACTTCTGGCGGTGACGCTTGACCTCCTGTCGCACCCATGGTGTCAGTAGATTCCAACCTCCTAGGTGGTATCGTGCTCAACATGTCCTTCAAGTCACCCTTTAGACACAAGTACAAATCCTCGATGATGAAATAATCTTCGTTAACATAATATGATATATTTGGCCTTTGTTCTTTGGGTACACACTGAACCAAGTCCTGGTGCGTCGACTTAAACGTTTGCCAATATTCTTCGATGCACTGTAATCTCGTTTCACCTTTTGTTAAACGTTGCTTCGAACACTTTTTTAAGTTTACTTGTGTCTTTTGTAAAAGAACTGCCGTTTCTTCTAATAAATTTAATAATTTTTCACTCATTTTCACGTTTTGTAATAGACTAAAGCAATTCAATTAAGAACGTTAACAATGTTTACAATATTGCACTTTATAAATTGAAGTTATTCAATATCATTAGCGAGGGCCTTGTGAATGCAGTCGCTATTGTTCTTAGTTGCCGGCCGCTCGATGTAGTAAACAACTATTGATCCGGCTCTGATTCGACCATATAAAACTGTATTTAAGGTTCACTTTGCACTGACTATAGATTTGTAAAGAAAATAACGTCTTGCTCTGAGGAGGGTTTATTGCAAACTGATTCATCACAGTCATATTTTACACGGCGCATAGAAAATTAATGTATGCATAATTATAAACACAACAAGTAGTGTTTATTCAGAGCATTTTTTCTCTGAGGCTGTGATTGTCTACGGAAAAAAGGAGTAAACTACTCTGAAAATTAATCTTTCTGCATCATAATCTTCCACTTCTAAATTTTAGTTACAATAATTCATAATGCATAGACATTTATCTGACAGCTTTTTGTGAACTTTTATAATACTGAAGTTGATTATGTGCTTTATAATATTTTCATAACTTCTTACTTCAGTATTTGGTACTAGATATTCGGTATTCAACCGAATAGGATAAAAATTGCCGAATACATCGAATACCGAACAATAGACGAAAATTCGTTGCAAGTCTAATTACAATGTATATACAAAGTATGTAGGTGGCGATGCTTCGTGGGATTCCTTGGGGGAGCATACGCCTCCCCCAAGAAATGGCTCAAACCAATAGACTTGTGATGGACTTCTGTAATAATAATGATGATGAAGAACTATTACAAAAATTATTATGAAAATAAATCTTAATACTGATAAAGATAATTTAGACACAATCAAGCTTTCTTTATATTGTATGCGTGTAACTTCTTATAGATTTTATATGTTCACATTTTCTTGATGTGGTAGCTCAGCGACTAAACACTAGTTGTAAATTTCACAGTATGCAAGCAAACCAGAGCCCCGGCGGCACAACTGTAACTGTGTATGTGCACTGTGCCCAGCAGTGGGACGTATATAAGCTGTAACTTCACATTCTAACATATTTTGAATTATGTATATGAACTACAGCAACGTGACAATGTAAATACCGTAAAATGGGGTGAATAGACACTTCTACATTGTTTTTCTTACATATATTGTATATAAGCTGATAATAAAACACTTTAATGTTGTGAGTCTTGTTATAGTTCGAGTAAAAACATGCAAATTCGTTGTATTTTAGAAAAAAGTAGTCTGTTTCTATATACCGAGAATCCGGGGTTAATAGATACGACATAGGGTGAATAGAGAAAAAATGCTAGGGTTGTCAAATTTGCTTTTGTTGTAGTATGTAGGTTGTGAGCTTGTGAGTCAAATGAAGAAAACATAACTACATCAAAATTGTCATTACAAATAATAATTAGTTAATAAATCTGATATTTATACAATTCCATATTATATAACTTAGAAATATCAGAGTAACTTAATTTAACTGATTTGCAGCATAAGCATTTCCGACATAAAGCCATTAGATAAATAAGCCACTGCTTACATAGTTTTGAACAAATTTAATGTTTTTTAAATAATGAAAATAAAAAATGTTTCAAATTTTGTTAAACTATATAACACGAATTATATTACTACGTGTTTTGATTAATAACCTTTGGTTATTTTAAGTAGTAGGTAATAAGACGAGATCGAAAATCACTATTACTTATTTATAAAATTATGTAAGCACTAAACATAACAGTCAATTAACATAATTGCGGGACTTGAAGCTGATAACTCGTGTCACAACTATTCCGCACCGCTTAGATACCTACTTTTTTAACTACAAATAAAAAACAATAACATACAAATATAATGAATGATATATTTACCTACTAGATAGAACTAATTCATATGAGCACACTAAGTATATTTACTGCAGGAACTTCTATCTGGAGTAATAGTAAAACCTCAAGTATTTGGAATTTTAATGTATAACAAATATCAAAATTTAACATTAATAATAGAAGACTTTTAAATACATTTAATATGGTTTAAACGTTTTTTTTTTAAATTTTGTTTCAATTAGCTACTTAAATTAATTTATGTAGTAAATAAATGCTGCAAATAGTTTTTGACAACCCTAAAAATCATGTTTCTATTAACCCCTTTTACGTTTCTAATAACCCCTCATTCGTATCTATTCACCCCTTTCTTCGTTTCTATTAACCCCAAAGGCGTTTCTATTCACCCCTCAGTCGTATCTATTCACCTCGAATTCGAGGAAAAATACCAGTATCCTGATTTTACTATTATTTAAAAGAATAAAATCGTTCAAATGTCGATATTCATATTTGTATTAATAATAGATGAGAAACTCGAACTCCCTAAAAAAATTTTGCAACAAGGAAACAAAAAAACTTGATGTTTAACTAAAAGTTTTACACAGTATAAAACCACTTGTACCCACACGTTTATAATAACTGCCCTTTTCTTTACTGTCATCAAAATTGACACTAATTTAGTAATGTTATTAGTATATTTAGAACTTAACACTTACTTTAGCTCCATTTTAGGCTTCAACGGTCTATCGGAACCTGTAAATAAAAGACGCATCTTTTTATATTCATAATCCAAAAGAAGACACACGTTTTTACACGTAGTTGAGCCTGCAGCTATATTAATAGAGTGATAATGAACCACTATAATTTTTATATAAATTTTTTTAAACCGAATAGTGCCATAAAAATTACTTTTAATCTATGGTTTGAAATTTTCGCGTGTAAACGATAGCCGCCATGCTGTTCAACTCGTGACGTCACTGTCCTAGAATTTTGCCTATTTCGCAAAGAAATAAGATACTTTTGGATGTTTAATAATGAGTTATCATCTATATCATTGTTGTGTTGTGCCTGAATGCAAAAATACGAGCATATGAACGCCGGAGAAGTTATGGATTCAAGTGCCAACTGATTTAAATATACTTGGTTAAAACTGGCAAGAAGAGACCCGAAGGCATTGTCTTCAAAATCTAAACTTTACTTCTGTGAAGATCACTTTGATTTAAGTATGACTTATATTTAACTATCGTTTATACAAAACAAAACATCATGACATGATAGTTGCATGACCTATTGCAAGTCAAATTTTGTAATAGATTAGGTTAATCGCTCGTCTGTCCCGCCCTTTGTGGGCCATTTTAACAGCCCTTGCAAGTGCAGTACAGTGTTTTACTTAATTCGTGTTTTCTTCTATTAAATGGGAATAATGACAGGGTTTGTACAAAAAATATAACAAAAAGATTTTCTTACCTAAGCTTACATTATAATATCTATAACATTAATGCTAAAATCGAAGTAATAAACTCGCTTTGATTTCAAATATCATAAAGATTATTGCATGTTTTAGCTGGAAAATGACATCGAAAATTACACACAATATAATATTATGGGTTCTGTTAAACGAATTCGAATTAATAGTATAAAGATTAGTACTTTCTGCTTTTACGAATCCGTCTTCCATGATGCCTTTTCAATAAAATTCGGAATAAAACTCAACAATCGTAATAAATTGAAAAATTTCGAAATAATACAGTACATTAGCTAGTTCTCTTCACCAGTGACGTCACGACGGTATCTAATATGGCGGACAGCGTTTTGCAGATTTGAGGCACATATAAAAAATATTCTTAAAATTGAAATATAAAATTTATAATGCATTTTTATAAATAGAAATCAATATTTCTCGCTTACTTTTTACAAAATCTATCATAAATATATATTTTTGATTTTTTTTTTACATGGTGTAAAATACCCTATTATCAACAGTCATCATTTAACGTTCAATTTCGTTAAAAGCGTCCGGTTACGTGGCGATGCTTTCAATCACAATCGTCTCAATTATATTGAAGCCATCAACAAAATGAATCCGAAATTGATCAGTGTAATATCGCCTGAATAGAGAAATACGTTGTGCCGAATTGTGTATCAAAATATGGCCGCAAGTATTTTAATTAAAATTTATTAAATTAATAAAAATTTCACAATATTTGAAATTTTTATATAAATGTGATGGACGGTGTGCTACTTTTATTCCGACTCACTCTTGCATACTTTTAATAGTAGGCAACTCTTATTTGCGACAATTTTTAATAGAAAGAAATAGCTTTCATTTAATAAATCGAAAATAGGTTATCAACGTATAACTTCAACAGACAGTCCTAGTTGCCTAGAGCGGATATAAAAACATGGGCGTAGTAAATCATGTGGTGGGATCTAATAAAGTATTTTTAAGTTTGTAATACTTACTAGGAGAACTAGGAGGAGATTCTTTAATTTCTTGATATATCGGAGGCGGGGTCGGTTGTGGCGGACGACGCACATTTGCCAAGTTTTGTGTCGACGTCGTCTCTGTGAATTTATAATTTCTTTAATAGATAAATTACCAGCAAAAATAAAATCACTACTTTTTAGTAATAGAGTTGTTTTTTTTCTGAAAGTTTACTAAAAATTATTAAGAAAAATTAAAAAAAATTAACAATTGATTTTTCATGTAGTTGTAGTTGCAGTTTAAGTTTGATGGAATAATTTTACAGCAGATTAAGTTAATATTAACAGTTCTCTATAAATACAAAATATCGTCGTAGAGTACAATAATAATCAGTTATTTATAGAATATTGTACTGGGCTATTAACGATTTTTTTCCTGTTCCAGAATCAGTGATTTTCGAATTGTATAGATTTTCTTGTTTATTTTTTATATAAAAGTTGAAGAGTTTGTCCTTTATAAGACTACATGAATTTTAGATGCACTCAACACACTACAAATACTCACGTATAGCCGACGGTGGCGGTGTATTGGCCATGGAGACAACGGATGTGGCCACGGCGGCACGCTTTTTGTTCCTAATCGCCGCTGGTGGCATGGGACCCATAGAAGCATTTGGATCCTTACTCGTACTGGCTATACTGCTCACACTGTAGTACAAAACAAGATTACAATTACTAATAATACAGGAAATACCTACATTATTTAATGTATAAGAAGTGACAAGCATTGCACAGTTCAAACAACATGAACAAAGAATTGAAATAAAATAGAAAACTAACAACTATTTTGCATAATTTTAGAAATAAGTTATAAATAATTATTAAAAAATATATATTATTTAAACATTATCGAAATTATTCAGACATTTTACAGATTCCAACACATGTGTCCACAATTATTTATAATAGGTATTTACCTATGAAATCGCCGCTCTGCAGTACTGGCCATTTCAAATCAAAATCATTGTTTGGCTAAGAATTCTAATTTCAAATGAATTTCATTTTAAAGACATGGAATTCTTTTTTCCAAATTAGTCATTTGTTTATTGATGAGCGTTATGTCTTCATCGCTTTTGAATGTTTTTGGTTATCATGAATACGTTAAAAATTCGAGTAATTATGGAATATGGGTACCATCGTGGCAGCAACGCGGCGGCACAAGCGGCACGCATCATCAACGACGTTTACGGAGCGAATACTATTAGTTTGATCGCTTCCTGGAAATTTCGACCTGAAAAATGAACTCCGTGGTCGTACGAAAACTTTGGTCAACAATGACGAATTAAGGGCGGTTGTGGAAGATGGGCAAGTGGATATTAGTAGTTACGACATAGCCGAGTAATTGAGGATTGACCACAAACCAGTTTTGACCCATTTGAAAAAGTCTGGCTATACAAAAAAGCTCGATATTTGGGTACCACACGAGCTCACTGAAAGAAACCTAATGAATCGTGTACTCATTTGCGATTCTCTATTGAAACGTAATGAAACCGAACCATTTTTGAAAAGATTGATCACTGGTGATGAAAAGTGGATCACTTACGACAAGAACGTGCGAAAAAGATCATGGTCAAAGGGTAGTCAAGCTCCGAACAGACTGTAGCGAAACCCGGATTAAAACGCAATAAGGTGATGCTGTGTGTATGGTGGGATCGGAAGGGCATCATTTATTATGAGCTTTTACCGCCGGGCAAAACCATCGATTTGGATTTCTACTGCCAACAACTAATGAGACTCAAGCAAGAAATTGAAAAAAAAACGGCCTGAATTGATCAACAGGAAAGGAGTGGTCTTTCATCATGATAACGCCAGACCACACGCATCTTTGGCCACTCAGCAAAAATTGGGAGAGCTTGGTTGGGAAGTGTTAATGCATCCACCATATAGTCCTGACCTTGCACCCTCAGATTTTCACCTGTTTCGGTCTTTTCAGAATTCTTTGGGTAGTGTTAGGTTAACATAAAGAGAAGACTGTCTAAACTACTTGTCGCATTTTTTTAATCAAAAATCCCAAGATTTCTACAGCAACGGGATTATGTCACTACCCACAAGATAGCAACAAGTTATCGAACAAAATGGCACATAATATTATAATTAAATGTAATTAAAAAAAAATTACGTAGTAGAGCCATGCTGCAGCTATATTAGTAGTATAGTTGTAGCACGAATGGGTCGGCTCGACCGGGGAAGGACCACACTCTCACAGAATACCAGCATAAAATAGCAGCTTAACGCTGCTGTGTTTCGTATGGTGAGTGTAGAGAACCCTCTTTACTGGAAATAAGGCATTCCATCTTAGTCCTCACGGGTGACAACGCATCTACATTTTGATTTGTAATCGAGGATAGATGTAGATGTCTATGGGCCGCAGCAACCACTTACCATCAGGTAGACTGTGTGCTCGTTTGTCACCCTTATCCTATAAAAAAAAAACTCAAAAAAAATCTTGAATTTGTATATAAAATACGAAGAAACTTTTCCTCCGATCTTTTATAATGCGTAAACGCCAAGCTTGATTAAGCAGCTATGTGAAACTCTGAGGACACATATTCTGTGGTGGTTGAACGAGATCAGCCAAGTTTTTACGTTGGCTGTTACAATGATAATATTTACACAATATACAAAACACAATATTGATATAAATTAGAACGAAAATAATCGCAGACGCAACGCAGAGCAACAGGAATAATAAAAGTTCAAACAAAACCACCAAAGTTTTCCAAGTCACCGTTGTAGCCATAAATGTAGTTGAACATAATTTGCTCGATTAAAATCATTTTAATTTACAGGCATTGAGATCACATTGAATCGACTAAATCATTCACAGTAAACAGATTTTTTTTAAATACATAAAACCGTAAATGGATAAAGCAATCACAAATATGCAAAATAAACGCAAAACTTTAAATTATAGAATGAGCAATAAGAAAACCATTTTTTTTTATATAGAATAAGGGTGACAAACGAGCACACAGTCCACCTGATGGTAAGTGATTGCTGTGGCCCATAGACGTCTACATCTATCTTCGTTTGCGAATTTAAATGCAGATGCGTTGTCAGCCGTGAGGACTAAGATAGAACGCCTCTTTTCCAATAAAAAGGGTCATCCGTTCTTTACACTCACTATACGAAACACAGCAGCATTAAGCTGCTTTTTTACGCTGGTATTCTGTGAGAGCGTGGTCCTTCCCCGGTCGAGCCGACCCATTCGTGCTACAACTATACTATTAATATAGCTGCAGCATGGCTCTACCATGTAAAGAATTGGAAATAATCTCTGACTTTATGACCCGAGGATACTTGCAATTGGTTTATTTTGCAAAACATTCCTGTCAAAATATAAAGACACCAAAATGCACACGATCGAACGTTATCAGGTTCACCATTTATAATAATAATATAATATCTAGAATTTTTTTATAATGACTATAATCAGGTAAAAAACATTTATTACCTGATTATTAGTCGTCATTTGTATTTTGTTGGATTATTATTAGTTCCAGGTTTCGATCTTTACATAACTTTCAATAAAAGCCAACATATTATAAAAGACAACCTATCATTTTTTTTTGTTTATAACTAATAAACAAAAAAAAATACAGGTACATACATAGATATAAAAAAGGAGATATGCCCGGTAGTTGAAAATGTATCGAAACCTGGTGTCTCCAGTTGGCCCCTACCACACGCCAACTACTACACATGCACATCAGTAAAAGCAAATAGATACAGAGTCGCGCATACACTCGCATTTTATAAATCAGAAAGTACTGCACAATCAATTATAAACCTTATTCCTACACACAGAGCCTGCATTTACCACGCCCCATACTACTTACTTATTTAGCTATAGATATCAATGTTAGTGGAGCAAGAAATAATGTTTATTAGTAATTACATATATGTATGTAATATTATTTTATTTATTTATTTAAACCTTTATTGTGTTCACCTTAATAATGTAACAAAAAGCGAACTTAAGTCCAGTTGGCATTCTCTTCCAGAAACTCATGGTGTGGATCAAATATTAAAAAGAAAGAAAGAACTATTTATTTACACATATTTATAACAAAGAAATATACAAACGCAAGGGGCAAAAATATGCACGCATCAGTCTTAGACTGCTTACGCATAAGAAAATAACATAATTAATTAATAATAAAACAGAAAAAATAAATTAAAATGTGATATAAAATAAGTCTCCAAATCAGCATAATGCCGTAAAGGCAGCGTTCGTTTTCAGTTGGAGCCATAAGACTTCACTGACAATTTGGTGTGTGATCTTCCAATTACGAGTTACAGATTAATTAATTACGAGTTATATAGTGAGAAGTGCTAATGTACGTAGATAATACACATACACACTGAGACTAACCTAGCCAGCAGATGTATAAATGTTAAGTAGTATTTATTATTTATATAATACTTACACGTAAACTATTAACATGACATTTGGCTCTACGGGGAAGACATATTATGAAATATTAATTAGAGCAGACTGCAACCAATCAAAGCTTTCTCTTATCCTGTTAACGATAAATCATTTACATAGCATAAAGAATCAGATAAAATTTTAAAATTGTCATAGTCTAAAATTCTTACCCAGGCTTGTTAGGATCTTGCTGCATTTCGTAAGAGACGTTTAGGCCACCCCAAGTAGACCGTCCAGGTATACCATGTGGTGAATGGCCGGGGACGCTCGGCTCCATTGCAGCCTGAAATCGATTAATATGAGCGTTAAGTCTTTTGATAACAGCATGACAAACTCCACGATCTCATACAACAGAAGTCAAATAAGGGCTCGCTAGGTTTTGTTTTTTAAACATCCTCCGCAAACAATAACATTTATTGAAGATAAAATACCCTTTGTCTAACAGGCAACTTCGCCGGATCGCCATCTAAAGTTCGAAGAATTCTGTACAAATTCGCCTGCGATAACAATCTCGCCCATAGTAAAAGCTGCCAACATGGAACAAAGCCGTGACTTTCATCATCATCGTTATTATTACAGCCCTTCACAAGTCCACTGCTAACCATAGGCCTCCCCCTAGGAATGCCACGAAACACGATCTGAGCTACCCGCATCCATCGACTTAAAGCGTGTCTCTCCAGGTGTCATCCTATCTAGTGATAGCTTGTCGTGAAATGTTTTTGCCCCATCGGTTGTTTGTTTTTAGAGCTTTATGGCCGACCCATTGCCCCTTCTGCTTACGTGTTTTATAAAGAATACTAGTAAAGCTTAGTAAGCCTAGCTAAAACTCGTTAACTTCTCCAAGCAAGCTTAAAATGTTTTTTTTATAGAGTAAGGGTGACAAACGGGCACACAGTGCACCTGCAGTCAGTAAGTGGATGCTGTGGCTCATAGACATCTAGATTTATCCTCTATTGAGAATCAAAATGCAGATGCGTTGTCATTTCTGAGGACTAAGATTGAATGCTTCGTTTCCAGTAAAAAGGGTCTCCGGTTATCTAAAATCACTATACAAAACACAGCAGCATTAATATAATAAGCTGCTATTTTACGCTCTCACAGAATACCATTCCGTGAGAGCGTGGTCCTATCCCAGTCGAGCCGACCAATTCGTGCAACAATCATAATATAGCTGCAGGCTCTACCACGTATAAAATCTATATAATAAATCTATGTAATGCTTGTGTTAGGTGTCGTTCACGACAGAAGTCGAATAGTGGTATCAAACACACGACTTTCCGAGTTTGTAGTCGGTCCCTTAACCATTAGGTTACTGTCGATTATACTTGTGAAGATATAAGTATCTGTCACTTTTGTGTACACAACCAGATCATTTCACTATCTTGCCTAATCACCTTTTATACAAAGAAATACTGGATGACAATATGTGTGGCGACTAATTTAAGGAACTTATGAATGTAAAGGCAAGAAAATCTTACTAGGAATGCTGAATATTTTTTATACATTATATAAATAAGGTATAACAACCATATAAGCTAACCATAAAATTTATTCATTTAATTTAAAAATAAACTGCATTAGAATAGCCAAAAATCATAATTAATACTATTTATACTAAAATAGAAGACAGTGTTTTAAAAACTGCATTACAACTATTACTTCTAACAAGCTAAACGTTTTTCATGTAGGAAGATGAGGTTAATCCTTATTCAAATTGAAGCATTAAGGGCGTGTCTGCTAGGGGAAGTATCCCCCTAACCTCGGAGATGGATTTTTACATCTGTTCAATGTTCTATTCTTTAATGTCCTACATAACAAATCGTATTTAAAAATCTTCGCACAATTATTTTTGTGATTTTCCATTTATCAAAAATTAATGTTAGTAACATAATAATTTTTATTATTATAGTATACGCGAAATCGCTGTAGCTAAATAAAGAAATATGACCTAAAATTGTTAATAACAACACGTGCGCAACATTTGTGTCAAAACAAATGTGCACGGGATGTGACAATGTGAATATAATCGCATGGATACGGAAGATTCGATCAAGATAAGCAACTTACCATTTTCCTTCGTTTACGGGAAACTTCGACATTCGGTCAGTTTTGTAATATGACAAAAAAAACAAAACATTTTCCCAATGTAATATTTTAACAATAAAATACATACTGAAGAATTTTGCATGTAAAATTGTTCTTAAGACATATTTCATATTTGTCAATGAAATATGTTTGTTACGATGTAAATTTATTTTTTTAATGTAAAGTTAGCAGCTGTTACTCGAGCCGGCGTCGTAATCGTAAGCGTACTGAATGGATGGCGGGCACATGTTTAGTGCGATGCGCAAACGCAGGGCAGGTAGCTGAGGGGTTGGGGAGCAGGTACAAAATCGCAATGTTTAACTTTACAAGGGTGGTCAATAGGAACCTATCGATACTACTAGGAAAAAATAAGTTATTATTTTTACAACACGAGAAATGGTTTTTTAATACGGTTCATTTATTCTTTCAGATTACCCATTACTGTCCAAAAATAAAGGGCTGTTATAAGAATACAATAAAATAAAATGAAATATGATAGGTTTCTGACAATTTTTAGTCCGTTCGAGCTGGAGTACGTTTCTTTGTTTAAACTCATTTATTGCTAAACGTATCTATTTGCATAAATAATATTTAGAATTTTTCAGTTAGTACGATAAAACCACTTACGCCATAAAAACATATGCATAATAGTGAAACAAACTATACGAATAAACCGCAGAATCAAGTAAACAAGGCTAAACAAGGATAACCGCAATACTAAATAATTTCCTAATTAATTACCATTAAAAACAAGTTGTTTGTTGTTGTTTCTGTTGTATTTTAAAATATTTCCTAATTTTAATATTTGATAAAGGTAAACGTTCTGTATCTCCCATACTAACAATTTCTAACATTACCGGGGAGTTCCGCTTACCTGACAAGATAGACGAACAAACAAACATAAGCATTTAGGGCGCTAGCATATCTAGTGAATGATAGCGATAACTCGGTCATATTCTCAACATAAATTACCCGTTGGGTTATAAAGCTACTAGGTGTCTATAAAATAATAGCGTCGAATGCCCCAATTGAAGTAGATATAATGATCTCATTCACCTGATCAATTACATTAATTTTATCATCATCATCATCAGCCTGCGGCAGTCCACAGCAGAACACAGGCTTCTTGCCTAGCCGTGCCTCTTAGCCCGATCTTCAGCTTTTTTCTACTAGCCGCCTTGCGTGGATATGACCATTTAATCCACATTACCTTTGCCCACGGATCGCCACTCTATGCTACTACTAGTCAAAGCTAAATGAATACTCCCGAAGAGTTGGAACTGCATATTAATTTAAACAAGACGAAAGTCATGTTTAATGGTCATGTCATATCAAATCTGATTATCGTTGATAATAAGTATAATATCTACCTCGGACAGATGGTGTACGTTTGGTAGAAACGACTTCAAGAAAGGAGCCGACAGTCAAATTCAATAACTGAGCTCGGCAAAGTTCGGGAAGGTTATGTCAGTCTTCTTGTAGTACAAACCGCAAAACCTGAAGACGAAAGGGTTCGACCAGGGTGTCCTAAATGTAGTCATATAACATTGTGGTGCCGAAACGTGGAACTAATGGAATGACTACTCCACAAGATAGCCATCAAGCGACGGAGAGACCTATGCTCGTACCACTAACTTAACATAAGCTTATTCCACATACCTTGAAGACACCAACATTGTAGTCGGAAGAGAAAGCAGTTGCTCGAAAAAAATCCACTTTGCTGTACGAACTACGAAAGACGAAGCAATCACTTTGGTTCGAATGATGCATGGTATTTCGATTAAGGAGTGAATCGACATACCATACGGCTCCGTGGCGCAGTGGCTTAGCAATGAGTTGCAGCGCTAAGGGCCACGGGCTCGAATCCCACACGGAACAAATACAAGTTGTATGGTGTATAAATAATTGTTCCGAGTCTGGATGTTTGTCCTTGTGAAATCTATGTATGTAAACTGCTCGCACGATACAGGAGAAAATCCTAGTGGAGGTAACGTTTAAAAAAAATGACAATGACTGATTTGTCCAATAGTAAGTATTGTTGATTACTTTGTTGGTGAGCTACTTTACCCTTACAAATATTACCAATATCAATAACCGAACTATCCTAACCGTTATTTAACGTAAGAAATCTGTCTGCACGACAATACACAGAAAATCCCTTTGCGCAAGATAGTATTAAATGAACGTTACGTTGTAAGTTTCAAAGTCATGATAATATTATGCGAAATATTTATGATAATGCTACTAGCATGTTAACTTTCAAATGTTATTTTATATTATGTTAATTCTAATCAAGCATTAGAGTAGTAGTGGCGGTGTAAAAATATCCATTGCTTCATATCGTTCCATGGGTATCAGAAGAGGCAACAGAGGAAAAAAAAAACAGGAGATCTTTCTAATAACAAGAAAATAAAAAAACTGCGGTTGCGGTCGGCTGCCGAGCGTGGCAAATATGGTAATTATCCCCATTATGACGCAATCTATAAGAGGCCTATGTTCGCAAGAAAACTATGATAGGCTGTATGAATGAATGAATGAATAAATAATTCTAGTCCAATATAAATATACACATGCCATATGTTGATGGAATAATTATGTTAATTACAACAGTTTTATTAAGATCGTATTGTAATTTCAATAGTTAACTTACTTAAGGTTGCCTGTTCTGGGTGGTCCTGGCAATGTTGAATCTTATCCTTAATCTTAATAAAACAGTGAAACAAATTTCTTAGCACAAAACATTGCTTACCTGTTTCTGTGGTTGATGGAATATATGTTGAGATAACCCAGTCATGTCAGGCGCTGCTGGGACCTTAGTGAAAACAATATTGAGATTTTATATCGTGCAGTGAGATTAGGCACACGAAATATAAACGAATTAGAAAACTTCATGCATCGTGAGACATTACATTATATAATGATGATATTGTTTAATGAGGGCGAATTGCTAAGCTAAGCTTTGCTTTTTAATATCTTTATGATGGATCATGCGCTTTTCCTTGTAAAGTAACTATGAACAAAATTAATATGAGATTGATGTCACACCGAAATCATTTCGTTTATTTATAACAAGAGATATGCAAATGAAATTAATAAATTTATATATACAAAATACATATATTATTAATAGACACCAAAATGTTTTGGAAAGTTCAAAATAAAAGCTCTAAAAAAATTATTACTTTTCTAAATTTTGTATTATATTTCGATCGCAGTAAGGTACAAAATGATCAAAATTGGCAGTTACAAAACTATCTATTAATTTTATTACAAGATGTAAGATTATATTGTATTAAATTTTTCTTTTGTAATTTATAAGGATATGATTATTAAAGTCGTACGGGTGTTATGCGTAAATATATTATATCTATGTTATATAAAATTGTTTGCTGTCGTAAATATTTTTGAAATATTTATGTAAACCATTCATTAATTAAAGTGAATAGTTTACAAAATATAAGTAAGGATTATGGGTTTGGTGCGACTCCAACTTCGGGCTGTTATTGTTAGTTTCTACTACCTATTAGGTTAAGCATTTAATTTGGTTGCACACACAACTTGTATAGATAGCACGGCGAAGCGTATTTGAAATATAATACTAGTGTGTGAATTGACAAGGGCATAATATGTTATGGTATTTGTAAAAAGCCTGTTTAGCATAATTTTGTATATATTTTATGAAAAGCAAGATTAATAAAGATATATTTAAAGTTTTCGTGTTTATTCCTTAAGTTTCATTTTTTCAAATCTGTTAAATGTCACTAAATTTATAAAATACTCTGCATGACTGTTGATTACATCGGGTTGTGTGATTGTAATAAATCTTATACCGTTTTCCAGGTAAAACAATTAATAACAGATTAGCACAATGATTAATATTGAAATTCACTCTAATTGTGTATTTGTTATGTGTATGTAATGATATACTATAGTAAACAATTACATAGTACATCAATTTAATACATTAACCAAATGATTGGAAGGGAGCGGGTGGCAATTGCGGCATGGCCATGTAAATATGAAAATGTTAGAGGCAACCTCATATCGCGCTGGTTTTTATCGAATATCGAATTTTTTAAAAAAAAAACCATACGTTTTTATGTTTTATTTTTATGCTCAGGCTCAAAAAGCTTTTAATTATTTTTATTATGTTTGTTTGTTTTGTTTCTGTTCTCGTCAGGTTGGGATGATAAAATATATAAACTTATATATAATTGAGGTAGAATAAAATATATAGGTACTTAATCTAATAAAATAATAATAAATAAATAAAATTGAAGTGATTGTCTGTAATATTGAAACAACTGCGTTTTATCGAGCTCATGGTGTTTATGGTATGCCATTAAGACATGAATGACCATTTGTAAAAAAAATGTCCGTCTGTCTGACCGGGCTAATTTTTGGAATGCCTGAATCGATTGTGATGAAACTTCACGAACAGATAGAGAGCTATACCAGGAGTGATCTAAGCTATATTTTATCCGTGAAATTCACGACTTTTTTTGTGAAATGGAAAAAATTATGAAATAAATGGTCATTGATGGTTACTTTAAAAAATCTAAATGACACCACATTTTTATACCCTATCCACGCGAACCCGTGGCGGGTCGCTAGTAGAACATATAAAATAAAATCATGTTTAATAAATCAGTAATATCCAACCAGTCGAAAGCTCTTGGCGAGAGAGATCAAACGTTCAAGGGTTAGTGGAAAAAGGAATCAAACCGGCGGACATGTCAATATGTACAGATGTAGTTCAGATATTTTTTATCTGTTTCGACTTTCACGAGGTTCTCGTCGTCATTGTCTGTGCCCGGTCTACCAACAAATTATTCGCAAGAATAGTACTGTCTGCCAGTCCCTGTAGAGTCTGGCGTGATTATTTACGAGCACGGCTTTCAGCGAGTACTTATAATAACGACCTCCTGGTGTAGGATCTTGGCTACTGGGTAGTGTCTATGCAAAAAAGTTCCGAACAACCGGAGATGACATATTTAAGTAACTCACAGAGATGGCGACAAGCTCGACAGAACAGATATACGGAATACGAATATACCGTATATTATCTTTAGGATGTATAAATCATTGGTATGTATCACACAGACAAAACCTTCGGTTTTTCCAAAAGAAGTCACCAAAACGTAGCCAATAGAGCGAGGCAAATGTGTCTATAAAAGGCCTCATGTAGAGGCTTGTAGAACTTCCTTTCTTCTTCTCTTTCCATATGATATCCCGATCAGATTGTCCTGTATTTCTAGGCCCTGTCATTGCTCATTAGGTAAAGATATGAGGGTAAATTTATCTCACTTAATGGCGTTATTGTAGAACGGTTATTAATATTAGTGTTCCTGTCTGGTTTCGACATATTTTATATCATCATCATCATCATTATTACAGCTCTACACAAGTCCTCTGCTGAATATAAGCCAAGGAATGCCACAAAGTACTGTCCTGAGCCACCTGCATTTCTTACCAGGTCGTTACTTCATCCAGTGGGGGGACGCCCTACACTTCTCCTACAGGTACAAGGCTGCCGACCCGAGCACCTTTCCTGCCCTTAAGTCTCATATTTTATATAAATAGATAAAATATGATAAAATAAATACATGTCAAATAGAATTAATATACTATTTATAAAAAAATATAAATAAAATCCAACCCGACAGAGGCCACCCTACGGCCTACGGCACATAGCCCACCTGATGGTGAATTAATGCTGTGGCTCGTAGACCCCGACATCTTTCCGCGATTAAGAATGAAAATGCCATATGCATTTGTCTAGGTTTTCACCCCTGTGGACTAACATAGAATACTCCTTTACCAGTATAAAGGATCTCCGTTCTTGACACTCATTATACGAAACACAGCATAGCATTCTGCTGCTATTTTACGCTGTTATTTATTCTGTGAGAGCGAGCGAGAAATGCCTCTAATTAGTTATTTTGTTAAATTTACCAAAATTTTTACATAATTTTTTATATTTACGCGAACACTACACATAAAATGAAACTTATTTTACGGATTTTATCGCGTTTAATTTAAACTTTTTAATTTGAGACGTTTCGGGTGCTTTGCAGCACCCATGGTCACAGGAGGAACTGAGGTGTTTGTCATAGTTAGCCCGGCTACCTCCAGTTTTTGAATATTAATTTTTGGTCTGATCTACGCAGAATGAGTACGCAGATTAATTTCAATAGCCTCGCGAATCATCCTTGGTATGAATCGGTGTTCTTTTGCGAGGATTTGTGGTAGTTATTAGATTTAATGTAATGGCGGGGACGATCTTGTACATGTTCACAGACTGCAGACTTCCCGGAGCTCCATGATAGATCGGACAAAAAATTAGTATTCAAAATCTGAAGGTAGCCGGGCTGACTATGACATCGGGACGTCAAACACCTCACCGTCCCCCCGTGACCATGGGTGCTGTAAAAAGTTCGAAATGTCGGGAATTAAAAAGTTTAAATTAAACATGATAAAATACGTAAAATTAGTTTCGTTTAAAAGTTTTTACATTTATCATTACTTGGCGAACGATAATTCAGCCACCAGGTCCCTACTACTACTCTTACACCGGGCCTTTGGCACATGGTGCAAAACGTTATTTTACGAATGAAAAGTGCAAAATCTACAAGAAATATTTATTAACATTATACAGGGCATAATAATAAACTTAAACTGAAACAGTCTTTTTACGCCAGCATTTTTACAGAAAGTTTCAACAAAATGACGTGACCCGAAGCTTTACAGTTGTGTGTGCTACCGCAATATGAAACCTGTGAGTGTGCGGTGAGGTTGAGGCCGTGGCTGGTGGACGGCAAGGGCACCGAGACGAGCAGCGACGTGTGCCCATCGCGCTCGGCCTTCCCGCCCTACACAACCCACGCGATTAGTTCGCTTCGCCTGTTATAGCTACCTAGTACCTACGCTAATATTAGAAACCGATAATGACGCCGGAATGGAGATCCATGGAACTCAGCGAGTACATTTATAACGAGTTTTCTTTTTGAATATAGTTCATATCAACGAATAGAATGAAGAACTTTTTCTTTAGAAAAGACTGCGATGGGAAAGCTAGTGATATATTATACACCATAGTGTAATTTACGTCTATTCGTCTAAATTAATGATATTAAATTATAATAATTTTAGCAAATCCACAGACTCTAGATGTAAACGTTAAAACGTGTAAACGATAAAAATGTTACTTATGAAGATGTGGGCATTCCGCCGACATTGAGGAATATTTGATTATTGACTTATTTTACTCTACTCATCCCGGATCCATACTTGGCGCATATTGAACTATGTCCAATACTTAAACACTAAATAATAAAAGTAGCACATCTATTTAATATAGCCTAGCAACCTTAATTTTTCTTATCAATTCACAATTTATTCTACTTTGATATAATATGATCATCTAAGATTATTTCTTAGAACATGTTACTAAGATGGATATTTAAAAAAAAAATGCTATTATTGCAGGGACTATAATTTATTACACTGCTTTTTATATAGATAAATAAACACAAACAGTGAACAATTGCAAGTATAGGCAGTATAATTGACGCTTAATGCTGAACCCAAATAATTTATGTCAAAGTGTAAGCGGGGCTAATTTATGTATGTATTCATCTGCTTGAATGCCTATGAATCACAACGAAAATTTGATTATGAGTGATTTCAGAAATAAAGCAATTTTTTCAGTTTAATGATCATGATTGTATTGCCTGTCCATGTTTAACTTCTGTTCTATGAAACGATACTTCTATATCTATAATCTTTCACACCACACTAATGTACATAATACGAATTTTCGTTATTTAGGCAATAAGATTTGTATAATGTGTGTAGTGTATATTATTTTTAGTTTTTTCAAATACAAAACACTTAATTATAATTACGTATAACTTAATTATATGTAGCAACGTATAATATATAATTTTTTAATTGTTGATATAATTGTAATTTTATTTTTAGTATAATAAAAATAACTTTTTTAGCCTTATAAAAATTTACTACAGAAAGCCACTAAAACAACAGTAGTATGTTTATTTCATACAAGTAAAGCAAGTGGCGCATATTCAATATGTTCTACACAAGCTGCCACCATTTGATTTAAAAAATCTATAGATGCACATTTTATCATAAAAATTTTAGTCCATAGTTGTTTTTAATTGAATAGAATATGTTTAATTCAATATAGATTACAAGTAATATATTAAGTCTTTTACGATTTTACCACTGGCTTGGAAAAAAAGCATGGGTAGAACCAGTGAAAAAATTCAGCAGGTATTTATTAAAATAACTTTTTTTAATGTTACGTCGATGGCTCCGTGGCGCAGTGGCTGAGCATGGAGTTGCAGCTTTGAAAGCCGTGGGTTCGAATCCCGCACGAAACAATTATTTGTATGGCCTACAAATAATGTTCTGGGTCTGGATATTTCTCGATGTGCATTTTATGCACGTAAACTGCCTCCACGATCAGAAGAAAATCATAAAGTAAAACGCTCAAAAATGTAAATAATAAACAAGTAGCAAAAAGTTTTTTTTTAAATAACAACAATCAACACTATTTCTATTTTTGTTGGTAGAAAGGTGTTGAAAAGTTGTATTGTTCTTTTTAATTTGAAATAAATAAATAATGGCTGAATAAAAAAAATCGAATGCGTGATTTCTTCCTTTCTTATTATATCCAGTTTTACGGAGTCGGGTTTTTAACATGTGACTTATCCGCCAGTCGAAATCTTACTAATCGGAATAAGTAAGATTGTGCATCTATAGCATTATACAGGGTTATTTTGCAATAAGCGGCCTTTGCAGAGAAGGTTGAAAATAAGTAATATAGGCAAATGGTGAAGAAAAATTTATTAAAAAAAATCTCAAACATTCTGTCCTTTTTATCTTTTAAATTCAAAATGCGTGGTAATGTATTATTGTAACTGATTTTTATTGCGCACGCACACGATCTGTAGGCAAAAACGTGGTTGCCCATAAATCACATTCAATTTGGGATAATTTCAAATAAAAGTAGAAGCCTTATTTACTCGTGTTTTCAAAAACTGCAATAACGGTATATCATTATTTATATATTTCAACTTAAGTTTAAAATTTGGCTACTCTTTGAAAAATAACCCTGTATAATGTATATCAATGCTGTCACAGAAGCATTATGACATAATAGGTGGGTTGTTTACGAAATAACACCAAAATTACACAAAATTAATTGTGTAATTCATTTGTTTCTACACCCTAAATAAAAAAAAATAATACGTATAATATCACACATTGAAAGCGACAACATGCTTTGTTTATAACGAAAAGATGTATCCAAAGCAAACAAATTTAACTATAGTAAAACCAACGAAACAATATGCAAAATGTAAACGAGCCGACTGTTACATGTTCTTGCGTAACAACTACGGGTAATATATTTCGTACTATGAAAGCAGTCGATGTATATACGCTGTAGTATGTTATTATTGTGGTATATTTTTATACGATGTTTAGAAAAGGTCGTTTTGAAATCGTAGACATTTTGATTTTTAAGCAATATCCCAAAATAAATTTTATGTTTTAGGACCTCGGAAGGACAAGTTGCCGTGTAGCAGCGGCGTAAGAGAATCCACCACCCCATATCATCCCGTGGGTGTCGTAAGGGAAGCGAATCTGAAACAGCACATGGGAAGCAGTGTTTTCCTGATAATCGCAATAATTAAGAGCGTGGCAACTGTGGTAAATATCCTACGAGGCAATTTATGGGGAGGCCTGTATTCAGCCAACCCAACAAAGATCCAGTATTTTTGATGGGCTGGATGAATGAACGGTCTCACTGGCCTTGCTAAATTACTCGCATAAAGCATAAATATACATTCACATAGTCCTGTTAGAATAATCGTTAAAACTATAATTTAACGGTCATAAACACAAAAAGCACTAATCAGCAAAGCGGCAAACTTTTGCGGATTCTGAGTTAAGTATTATGCAATAGCAATTGTAATTTCACATTGTAAAATTATACAATATTTCCGCTATCTATATAAATTCTTCTTTTTGCACCTTTTCGTTACGTTATTACATAAGAAAAATCTTTATATATTATTATGTAATGATTTGTGCGTCTGTGAGTCATCGAGTAACTTTCGTACGATTTGATTAATTAAGGTCATATTCACACAATATATTTTTGTTGATGTACCGATAGGTAACGCTGTGCTCAAGCTTAACACATTGTATATTTTTTATGCACCAAAATTATACATACAATATATTATATTGGTTTAGTGTCAAAAAATATAATAATTCAGAACCCGATAGATGGCGCTGTGTTCGAATTATTGACAAATTTTACAATCACACTGAATTCGAAATGAAACATATCGCGCCAACTAACGGAAAGGGCAGCATAACGTTTGCCGAACTAGCTAATTGACATATAATTATCACACCTTATTGTAACACAATAACAACAAAAACCCAATATTAATAAAAATGCTACTATCAGACGGACTGCAATCGCGTAGTCAGTATTTAACTGCCTGCAGTTGTCTGCAGTCGGATCTAAGTGCGCGCAGTTGCGTGCTAAGCGCAGGAGCTCGGTATTAAAGTTGACGTCGAAATGGAAGCAGAGATGTTATTCGTCTTATAATTAATGCACTGAGGGCGTAATCGAAGCTGATTACGAAAACGAGTTGTATGGGTAAATCTATTACTATTTCTTTTAACAGAACTAAAAATCTAATCGATAATAATATAAAACTAAAAAGATATTACAGTTCACCTGATGGTAAGTGGCTTCTAAAGTCCATGCACACCTGCATTCAAAATCAAACAAAGAAGGCTACAGATAGATGCGCTGTCACCTCTGAGGACTAAGGTGGAAAGCCTTAGATTTCACTAAGTGTATCTTATTAAATAGAGTTATAGGTTTTGAACTTTGTAATATAGTTATTTATATTAATAACTTTAAAGGATTTAATAAATAAGGTTAATCCATAATCTGCTTAAAACTAAAGAAAACAAAAATGTGTTCCTCTAAAACTATTTGTTAACTTTCAAAGAATGAAATCCACTAGTACTTAGGTATATGTTTCTTTTATTAGCACTAGTAATGTTGTTTATAAGCTATACCTTTAAAATGAAATATTTGCAGTATTATTATAATTAGATAACTAGATCTAGTTTCCAATAATAGCCACTGCAAATATTTATTTTAATAGTACATATGTATATAAACCAATCACACTTAAAGATAAAAAAGTTACAGGACATGTATGTCCACTTCTGAACTCAGGCCTCCGCTCGTATCTGAGAGGGATCTGAGGGTTTCTAAGGGGGATACTTCACATGTCTTCGAAACATTTTTTAATTTCTCAGACAGGTTTCTTGACGCTTTTTCCCTCGCTGCCGACCAAGTGGTAAGGACTCAAAATTGCCATTAAAAAGATTCATTGGTGCCGGCGGGGTTCGAACCCGGGTTGCTCGGGTATTATGAAAACAACGAGCGCTTAGCCCCGGAGCTACCACACCAAGGTTTTCTAAACTAAGCGCACTTAGCTTAAATATGTATAAAGTTCTTATTAAAGAAATAACATTACTGACCTGTGGTTGTGACGGTGACCGCATATTTGACGCAGTATTCAATCCACTGGGTCCCGGCATGGGGCTGGGAAGATGTCTGAAGAAAGACCTTATTATGAAACATATATTGCTTTGTATGATAGAGCAAATGGAGCACAAATCCTAATGAATCGAAAAATCGTCACCTGAACACATTACAAAGCCCATTCTTACACTTAAATACACGTATCGACAAAAAATACTTTCTAAGTATAAAACAACGCTATCATGAGTAAGATGCATCTCAGTGTGTTACGGTAAGCCATTCAATGCCAATCATGCTGAGAACCAAACAAAGTTTGACATTTGTAACTCTGCGTTCGTTTATGAACCTATATGCTATATGTATAGTGTTGTTTTTGATACTAAGTTTTTTGTACCCTATGCGTTCTAGCGTACTTTATAACTTCATAGTAATGTTTGTGGATACGGGTATAAGACTAAGATAGAAGGTCAGTATAGCGCCCGGTCCTTGTCGTTCACCGTTGGAATACAACACTGTATTGCACGCTTCTCACAATGTGATACTTAAAACGAACACCCTGGCAGTAAGCAACCCATTCCAAGAATGGAGGAAGTTGAATATGATTGCTGCAGCATTATCCATTACTGCATATTTGACGCCATTATTCACGACCTTCAAATTTAATTTATACATGTACAAAGAAGATTAAATATGTCTTTCTAGATTACCTAGGACTGGGCTGCGAAGCTGGGCTGTGTGCCGGTGGTGGGGGCGGCGGGGGAGGGGCGGGGCTGACGCTCGAGAAATGTGACGTTGGAGGTTCCTCGGTTTTAGCCTGTAATTAGAATTTAAAAAAAAAATCTTTTTTACACGTGTTACACACTCAAAGAGAAATGTATTTTACGCCTGAGACAATTGTATTAAGTCGATAGACACGACGAGTCAACAATAAATAATGATCATATTTTATTAAACACATCATATTTTATTTGTATAATAATGCCAAAAGAATGCTTACTGAGCACTCGTCTCGGTATAATTTGCTACTTCCATTTCAAGTTCACCATTAATTATTTATTCTTAAATTACATTGGGTGGACTCAATGCCATAATATATTAATTGTCTATGTCACGGTTGAATGGCTGAACACTGTCAATATTTTTAATCTTTTAATTTCAAACTTCGGTCAAGAGGTCATTTGTCGGATTCAACTCGGCTGGGCGGCATTCAGAAAATTACGACACATCTTGACGCGTATCACGACAAAGCTTGAAAACAAGAGTGTAAAACCAGTGTATGTTGCCAGTAATGACATGGATCCGAGACGTGGTCTTTCACTGCTGGTCATATGAGGAAGCTTAAGGTCACTCAGCAAACTATGGTAGGATTGTGCTCGAAGTTTCTGCGCGTAATAGAATTCGTTATGGAAATATCCGCAGTAGAACTAGAGTAACTGAAATAGCACAACGATTCAGAAGCTGAATTGGTAATGAACTGGTCATGTAGCTCGAAGAACCAACTACCAATGGGGAAGAAAGGTTCTAAAGGTACGAGTGGCAGCCACGTATCGATAAGCAAAATATAGGGCGTTTAGATAGAGTGACGATCTGGTAAGAGATGTCGGAAGTCGATGGATGCAGATGGCTCAGGACCATGTTTAGTGGCAACCAGGGCTCGGAAACCGGTTTAAATTCGAAACCGGTTTCGGTCATTGACCCCAAAACCGGTTTAGAATTTAAACCGGTATTCCACAAACCGGTTTTTGTAGAATACCGGTTTTTCACAAATTTAGGTTTAGGTAGTAACAATTAACCGGTTAAAACCAAGCTTTGTAATGTCCCCGCCCTCTCCCTTACCCCGCTTGTATTCAACTTTGTACGGCTGCGCTCTGTTGAATTCACGAAGTTTTTAGACGCACGTACGATATATTCATTGCATCAACGCGACTTCCTTATAACGACATCCCTCATATTTTTTCATCTTTCAGCAATTACCGTATTATAAATAACAGAGATAAGTTTTGTTTCAATTAATTATGCGTTATCTCCACTTTAAAATTAAGTTTCATTATCATGTTTAATTTGACCTTATATATTTATATTGACTTTAATTATATTGAAAGTTTTCTACTAAAATTACGCTTTGCATCTTTAATTCAATGCCTTTAGTTTTAGTAATATATCGCAATAAATGATGAACTTAAAACACGATTTTTTAAAAGTTGATGAAATTATATGTTACAGTATTTGTTATTTTTAGGACTGAAGTGAGGCAGATCACCAGATTTTTTAGATTTAGAAGCTCGTGATTAGAACCTCGGTCTTTGCAAAAACTAATAATTACCACTTCTGAGGTAAATAAAGTTTAATTAGAAGTCGTGTCTTTACACGATAAAAATTTTTTTTTTATTATATATATTAATAAAAATAAATTACCATTTTTCACATCTCTTTAATGAGGAACTGAAGCATATCTTAATATGTTGTATACGTACAAGATGCTACTAAAAATATTAGTTTTTTTTTAAATAGAGTAGAAGGTAACCACATAGACGAAATTGACTTTACTGATACTGAAGTCAATAAAGAAAGATATTAATTTGAATCTAACAAATCATTATTATTAAAATCGGCTATATTTTGCTGTCGACTGTCACGAAATACATATACTGAAAATTCCTGTCATTTACTAACAGTAATTATTAATAACTCCCAATGAACTAGATACTCAACAGTATAAATCACACTGATATTTACGATCTTGTATTGAATTATAAAAGAGAATGATTAAAAGTGCAACTAAGTTTCCTCACGCCTCAAGATCAAAATAATATAGTGATCGCTTTTAAATTTTACAACCTTTCATACTTTACCAATATCAAAGAAAATATACACTACGCGAACCAATATGGAATTAAATCTATTTCATCATCATAATCATCATCATTACAGCCCTTCACAAGTCCACTGCTGAACATAGGCCTCCCCCACGGAATGCCACAAAGCACGGTCCCGAGCCACCTGCATCCATTGACTTCCTGCATGTCTTACCAGGTCGTCACTCCATCTAGTGGGGGGACGCCCTATACTTCGCCTGCCGGTACGAGGCTGCCACTCGAGAACCTTTCTTCCCCATCGGTTGTCGGTTCTTCGAGCTATATGGCCGGCCCATTGCCACTTCAGCTTACTAATCCTTTGGGCTATGTCGGTTACTCTGGTTCTACTGCGGATATCCTCATTTCTAAGTTTATCACGCAGAGAAACCCCGAGCATAGCCCTCTCCATAGCTCGCTGAGCGACCTTGAGCTTCCTCATACGGCCAGCAGTGAAGGACCACGTCTCAGTTCCGTATGTCATCACTGGCATCACGCACTGGTTAAACAATTTAGTTTTGAGGGTTTGAGGTATGCCTGACGAGAAGATGGGTCGTAATCTCCCGATCGATTGACCTCTCGGTCGAAGTTGGACTTACCTAGTCGGACTATTTGTCCCAGGTAAACATATTCGTCAACAACTTTGAGCTTAGTGCTCCCAACAACTACCGGCATAGGTGTGACATGGACATTAAACATGATTTTTGTTTTGTCCATGTTCATCTTGAGACCTATCCGTTGGGAGACACTATTGAGGTCATTGAGCATAGTGCTTAGGTCCTCCAGCGATTCTGCCATAAGGACTATATCGTCGGCAAATCGAAGGTGAGTGATGTACTCGCCATTGATGTTAATACCGTATCCTTTCCAGTCCAGTAGCTTGAAAACGTCTTCCAATGCAGCGGTGAAGAGTTTCGGGGATTTTACGTCACCCTGTCTTACACCTCTCTGCAGTTGGATAGGTTTCGTACTCTGGTTCTGTACTCGGATAGCCATCGTAGCCCTACTGTACAAACACTTCAGCACCTCGATATACCGACAGTCCACTTGGCACCGCTGAAGGGACTGCAGCACCGCCCAAATTTCGACGGAATCAAAGGCTTTCTCATAGTCCACATACGCAAGGCAAAGTGGCAGATTGTACTCGTCGGTCTTCTGTACAATTTTCCGAAGGTATGTATGTGGTCTATGGTGCTAAAGCCTTTTCGGAAACCGGCTTGTTCGGGAGGCTGGAAGTCGTCGAGTCTGCATGCGAGACGATTCGTAATGACTCGAAAACAGCACGAAGACGCGGCTCAGAAGGAAATCGGTCTGTAGTTCTTCAAAGAGCGTTGTCGCCTTTCTTGAAGAACAAGACCACCGCACTTCTGCTCCACGCCTCCGGTGTAATGCCACCATGGAGGACGGAATTAAAGAGCTTCTGAAGGACTTCAAGTACCGGTTTTCCACCCGCTTTCAGAAGCTCCGCTGTAATTCCATCCTCACCTGGGGCCTTGCCGTTTTTAAGGTGCTGGAGAGCCATTCTAATCTCGCTCAGACTGACGTCCGGGATATCATCGGAATAGTGTCGGATAAGACTTGCTCTTGGATCGTTACTCACACTTGCGTATGGCTCCAACGATGACGTGTACAGCTGCCCATAGAACCTCTCAATCTCACTCAAAATCTCAGGTGTCCCGGAAACGATGCTGCCACAATCGGTCTTCAGCTTCGACAGTTGGCTCTTTCTGGCAGACAGATCTCTGGCAAAGACTTTGGAGCCCTGGTTCCGTTCGATCGCTTCTCCAATACGAGCTGTATTGAAGTTGCGCAAGTCCCGCCGCATGCATTTGGAGATCTGTCTGTTCAGTTGCCTGTATGCTGTCAAATCTGCTGAAGACTGCAGCTTCATTTCCCGTCTAACAACCATGAGATTAAGAGTGTGATCGGAGAAATCTATTTAAATAAATAAAATTGAAGTATCTGTTTGTAATGTCAAAATAACAGATTTTTACCAAATACATATTATGAAAGTTGGGTGCGTTGCCGGCCTTTTAGAAGGAGTAAGTTTTTTTCTTGAAGGTCCCTAAGTCGTATCGGTCCGGAAAAATCGCCGGTGGTAAACAATTCCACAGAGAAGTTGAGCAAGGAATTATTTAAGGAATTATTAGTTTAATACGTGGTAGAGCCATGCTGCAGCTATATTAGTAGTATAGATGTAGCACGAATGGGCTGGCTCTACCGAAGAAGGACCACGCTCTCACAGAATATTAGCGTAAAATAGCAGCTTAACACTGCTGTGTTTCGTATGGTGAGTTTAGAGAACCGGAGACCCTTTTTACTGGAAGAGAGGCATTCCATCTTAGTCCTCACGGGTGACAACGTATCTGCATTTTGATTCGCAAACGAGGATATGTGTAGATATCTAAGGGCCAAAGCAACCACTTTCCATCAGGTGGACTGTGTGCTTGTTTGTCACCCTATTCTATGAAAGAAAAGGAAGAAAACTCCTAGTAAAACGCAGAGTGGTGGACCGTCACTCATCCAGATGGAAAGGATGGTATTGTGAATTTTGACGCGATGTGCGATGAATTATCCAAACCTCAGAGTACTCCCTGTGGTAGATGTGATAGAAAATGCGAAGGGATGCAACATCCCTACGCAGTGCCAGTGAATCGACGCGATCAGAAAGAACTCGGACGTCAACGATTCGAACCGCTCTGCGCTGGATGCGGTCAAATGGAAGGAGCTGGCACTGGGGTGCCCAGGCCTAGAGATGAGAACAGTATTCCATGTGAAGCCGAATTTGCACTTTGTAAAGTTGCAAGCGATGTGCCGACATGAAATACTGCCCCGCTCTGCTGAGCACGTTAAGCTTTTTAGAGGCCAATTTGCCTTCCCTTCCAAGTGACCACGAAACTGCACACTATTCAATATGTCGCCGACGATTCCGATGCTAGCTAAGGCAGCAAAGGAGTGCCTTGAAACTGTGAAGGTACGACAAAGGGGTTCTTTTTAGCGTTAAACGCGCAGACTCGACTTCAGACATAAGTTTGTTCAGGTACTCGGCAACGTTTTCCCGAGAAATATTGGCACGGCTTGTATATAAAGCATCACCAGTGCTGTCGTCCACATAGCAATGAAAGTTACCAGTTTGCAACATATCATTTATATGCAGAAGAAATAGCGTTGATGATAGCACGCAGCCTTGTGGAACATCAGCCTTAATAGGCTTATAATCAAAGCATACACCGTCTACTACAACCTTGATGCTCCGATCAGCAAGGAAACTGTTGATCCAATTGCACAATTTCTCGGGAAGCCCATAGGAATAGAGCTTCGAAAGAAGCGCTTTGTGCCAGAACCGATCGAAGGCCTTCGCTATGTCCAAACTAACGGCCAATGCCTTCCCTTTAGACTCTACTACCTACGCCCATCTATGAGTTAGGTAAACCAGAAGATCACCAGCTGATCGACCCCGACAAAACCGTTTACAATAGATTCCATTATTTTTGAGAAGAAGGAGGAGCGGACGGCTTTTAAGGGATTGGGTGGACCAAAGCTGTCTTCCATGAATTCGAAACTACACCTTAGGAGTAGGAGTACCGGAAAAGACGCGTTAAAACCGGTGCCAACTTAGGAGCACACGTGTTCAGCACAATGGGTGGGACTCCATAAGTCCCACTCGTCTTGTTGACGTTCAGGGAGAGGATTGCTTTGCGAACCGTGCGCTGTGTAAACCGCACATCCGGCATAGAGCAATCACACCGCGGGATGGTCGGCGGTGTGTTCCCCGTCACCGAGAGTCGAGTTCGAGTCGAGGAAGATTAACAGATCGGCTTTCTCCTTTGCGGCATGGGCCAGTGAGTCCCTCTCTGTGCTGAGATGGAAGAGATGGCTGACAGAAGTTCCGTTAGACAGCCTTGGCAAGAGACCAGAATGCACGGGTTCCCGAAGGAAGGCGAACTAGCTTCTCGCCAATTCTGCCGATGTGCTCTGACCTTCCCTTGGGAATGACTATTTTGAAGGACCTGGAGGCGGAATTATACTTCTTTTTAACAGCGCTGGTATTACATGCCGAGATGTTGATGCGTCAGTCTATGCCCGGTATATTGTGATGCTATTTTACTGAGATCTGCCTCCGATGGGCACCACAGAAGTTGGAATAAAAAGTTCCATATCCTGGAGTACCACATCAGCAACAGAATCAGCAACAACCCTGGGAGTATCCAGCGAGAAGTAAACCCGCACCCAACGGTAGGATGCAAAGAAAGACCGCATTCCGTCCCAATCCGCCGACCTGTAATGCCAAACACGGCGGCAGTCTGCAGAACGCAACTGCAAGGGGAGCGTGAGTGGCACCACACTCCGGACAAGACAATGGTCCTAGGAGTCAAGAGGGGCGTCTTCAGAAACCTGATATCCATCCGGTTGAGAGGTCAGCAGAAGGTCCAATAGGAAGGTGATAATCCTCCACATCTGGAATCCGAGTAGGCGAAGTAACCAGCTGTAAAACCATATGCCAAGGCAAAGTCATAAACAGATCTCCCACATGATCGGTTAAATGTGAACCGAGCCATTCGACGTGGTGGGCGTTAAAATTGCCAAGGATAACGATCTCTGCTGTAGCAAAGAATCTGTAGCCATTTGGACGTGTTCAATGAGTCGGTCTGTTTCGGCATCCGTGTGACATCAAAAGCTGCCGCGTGGCTCACTGTTAAAACGTAAACATGGAACAAATTCTATTTACATCATAAATAAACAACCGATACAAAAATGAATTATTTTCTTCGTATGAGACAAGTCCAGTCTTAACGAATAAACCAAACCTTTCCACCGGGCTCTTTTTGCGCGAATACTCTAATACTTTAACGTTTTTCGTTAATGCCAAACTCCCACTAGACACTCTGATCGCGAGTGAAAGAACGTGTCGCTTAAAGGCAGATAATTGACCATAAGTATGCCCGCATGCGGCGACACGGCATAAGCACCTCACAACATGAATCTACCTATCCCATTCATAATTACTTTTACGTTTTACGGAATTAACCGGTTAATTTGGGTGTCAAAACCGGTAAGTAACCGGTAACCTTTACCGTTTAGGTTAGTTAAAAACCGGTTACTTGTTTAACCGGTAATTGAAGGAGCGATATATTTACCGGTAATTAATCGAAATTAACCGCTCTTTTTAAACCGGTTCCGAGCCCTGGTGGCAACCTTAAGATCTTTCTGGAATTGCCCATAGTCTTAAACACGGTGGCTATACAGCAATCAATCGGAACCCTTAAGATCTTTCTGGAATTGCCCATAGTCTTAAACACCGTGGCTATACCGCAATCAATCGGAACCCTTAAGATCTTTCTGGAATTGCCCATAGTCTTAAACACGGGAGACCTATTGGGGGGGACCTATGTTCAGCAGTGGATTCGTGAAGGTCTTTAATGATTATATCTAAATTAGTTTTACATTAAGGGGAGATCATATATAATGAAATAAAAACGCTGCTGGTAAAAAATACCCTATTATGTATAGGTTAAGTGAATGTAATATTCAAACTTCAATCTTTGATTTAAAATAAACTATTAATGTCGGATAAAATAAACAAAATGCTGAACGAAACCGATAACACGTGTAAATACTAAAACGTAGCAAACGCACTAACGCACAGACAAAGTACTCTTTCATTTAAAAAAAAGATTATAATTGCGAAACCAACCTTTTTAACAACTTTGTCTATGGCGTCCATTTGTACGTCGCTTGGCTGATGGCCACTCTCCCACACTTGGCTGCCGCTTTGAGAGTTCACGTCGTTTGGCTGAATAAAATACAACGGCAAATTATGTCGCTGTTACCGATATATATTATGTAGTTCTAGTTTAGTTCTACGACATGGTAACATAGATATAGTTAGACTCTGTTAAGCGTTGCAATTACATGAAAATATTAGTAAGAAGACAATCATACTAAACTACATACAATCATGAAACAATTTTTTTCCGGCGAAAGCCAAGGTTTACACAAAAAGTTTGATCCAAAAACAAATTTCTAAACCCAATCCAAATACGTTAGTCTCTAGAAATAATTTTCGCATTCAGTTTTTTACTTTTATAATAGTTTGTCTTACGTTTGCTACTAGGTCATTTGACATTCGACGCTTGGCAGACGGGTTAGTGCGACACACGGGTTAGTTAGTGCACTTGATTCAGTAGATAGGTTATTTATTTATAAATATTTTATAATAATGGGAGGACCTTTAGTTCGGAAAGAGTTTTGTAAAGTGTATGAATATATACAATATAAAAGTATAAAAACAATTACCGTTAATCACTAATGAAACGGAAAATAGCAAACAAAAGAGTAAGCTGTATTCCACAATTAGTATAAATAGTGTTAGGTAAACGAGATAACTTTTACCTGCCTAGCTTACCGAGAACACTTACGGTAGTCTTAGAAAGCTAGGTAGTTAACCTGCGGTAACTATACCGTGTAGTGCCGGTGTAAGAATATCCACTATCCCATATCATTCCGTGGGTGTCGTACGACAGAGGGAAAGAAATTAGGAGATGGGCAGCAGGTTTTTCTTAATAACGACTAAAAATGAAAAACTGCGGTTGCCAACCTGCTTGCCAAGCGTGGCAACTATGGCAAATATCCCACCTATGAGGCAATCTATGGGAGAGGCCCATTTTCAGCAATGGACTTTAATAGGCTGTAACGGTAACTTTATAACGAAAAATTGCAATCTTTGATCGTAGAATATAAGCGTTTACCGAAAACCTTATTTGACTCACCACTGTATGCGGGGGAGTAGCGGCGTAATCCACGGGCGTATTAGGCGTATTTGCAGAAACGGCTTTCCGCTTCTTCGTCTGCTTAGTATCCACCGACTCTGTGTTAGTTATCACGGATTCTTGATATGTTGACGCTTTGGATGTTGGTGTTTGCACTACCGATGTATTCACTGTCGTACTGCAAACAAGTAAAAGGTATTATTTTGCTATTAAGTAAGATTGCAACGTTGACAATGAAACTGTAAATACTTTGACATAATTAGCAAAGAGCTCCGGGACCATATTTGCTAGCACGAGACTGACACTGACGAGCTGTGTGGCCGGCATTACCACTTCAGCCAACTGATCCGCTGGGCTATGTGAGTTACTCTTGTTCTTCTGTAGAAATAATCGACACGGATTTTATCAAGCAGAGAAACTCCGAGCACAACCTTTTCCCATAGTTCCATGAGTGACTTCGAATCCCAATCCCGATATAAATATGTTGAACAACCTCAGGGTGGTAGTTGTTGGGGACATTTTGTTCAGACAAAATGTCCCCAACAACTACCGGTATAGGTGTAATATGGACGTTAGACGTGATTGTCCGCAGTGGCGAAGCTAGGGCTCCAAACTAGGGCAAGCCCAAGATATGGTTTTGTTGTTTTTAGCAGTTTTATAAAAATTTACCTTTTTTCTTTTTCGATTTTACCTTCTCCTCGCCGATTAGCACTTTAACACACTTCAATTAATCACAAGGAACACTATTATCCTCCATTTTAACTAAAAATCTATAAAAGCATAAATTTTCAACTCGCAATATTTATTCGCTCAAGTAAACACACAGAGTAAACATTGAAATGTGAAGTGAACTTGCAAAGGTATCGCCCGCGCTTGACTAATGACTAACTTCACACTAAAAGCCGGGCTTTTCGCTACATACAAATTGCTATATAAACAATCGTAGTTATATTTCATTATAGAAGATTATGCCACAGGTTAAAAAGGGAGCGATCGTCTTCTCGAAAGCCCGGTAAAAGCCCACTCGTGCGAGAGAGACGACTAATTTTTAAGACAGCAGTATCGCGCAGTTTTGACGCGTGTTGACGTTATAAGGCCTGTGTAGAACAGGTCAGCGACAGCGACAGAGAAGCGCGCGGGAAATTTGAAATAGTTTGAAACAGTTTACGAGTTATTTTATTAGTTGATATTGATGAGGTTTCGCTACCGATTGTCCGCTGGAAGACACTGTAGAGGTTATTGAGCATAGTTGTAAAGTCTTCTAGCGATTCTGCCATAATGAACATATCGTCGGCAAATGAAAGGTGAGTGATGTATTCGTCATTGATGTTAATATCGTATGATTTTCTTTAAAGTTTTCTAAAATGCAGCAGTGAAGAGTTTCGGGGATATATGTTACCGTCTTACATCCCTCTGCGGTTCGATGGGTTTCGTACTCTGAAACTGTACTCGGATATACATCGTAGTCTTATTATACAAACATTTCAACACCTGGCACCTGGAACCGCCTGTGGGCATTGTAGCCCAAATTTCGACAGAACCAAACACTTTCTCACAGACCACATACGCCAGACATAACGGCATATTACACTCTTCATAATCTGCTGGAGTGTAAATGTGTGGTCTATGTTAATAAAGCATTTTCGAAAACCGGCTTGTGCGGGAAGCCAGAATTCGTCGAGCATGGGTGTGAGACGATTCATAATAAGCCTCGAAAACCACACGTATACGCAGGTCAAAAGGGATCTCGGGCTTTATCCAATTTCTTAAAGAACAAACGACACATCTGTTCCACGCCTTCGGCATAGCGCCACCATGATGGTTTAAATCTCAACCAAATCTAAGTACCTTTTGACGTTTCACATTAATCATTCCGCAATAACTTTGTACAAGCGTACTCACACGGTTCAAAATAACCTTTTACCACATGAGTAAAGAAACTGTACAGAGGCAAAGCTTCTAAGGAGCTGTCAAAATTTTTACCTATTTTGGTAGGGTTGGCACAGGAGGATAAAATTAAATAAACAAAACGTTTATCAGCTTTTTAATAGATACTTAAGATAGAATATTTTTTTACAAACTACGTATTCTAAATATTTTACTTTTATAATTACTGTTCTTTAACAATTTGTTGTTGCTTTTAAATTCTAAATCTAATGTAAAGTTTTTTTTAAATAATCTATTGGAAAGCACTCACATATCATCACAAATATACAATCTTGCACACGTTTTAATATTTCACTAGCAATGTTTACAATGTTTCTTTCGAGGTCAAAACATTCGCGAAATTTTTGCTCAAGCAATTCAACAAACGGGATAAAATTGTCAGAAAGTATTATTAAAAAACCCGATTGAACACTATCTTTATAAAAATCCTTGTAATGGCTGAAAAAAGAATAATTTCCCATATTTATAGGTAGTTCAGATCTATTAACGTACAATTTTATTTTCTCACATTTTTGGTGTTCGAGACAACATTATCCATACAAATATCCCAACAAACAGACTGAACCATTTTTTCTGGTTTCAAACCGATAATCATTTGTTCCTACTATTAACACAGGAGCAGTAACATCGTCAGGTTGCGGTGATGGTATATTATAAATACGACGGTCGTCTGGTTTCATAAGTAACATCGCATCGCAATTAGTATTTTGAGGTTTCCTTAAGATATTGGTTATGAACATCTCATTGAAGACAATGCTAACTTGTCAACATGTTGGTTCCTGACACTTACCACCCGCCTGTCTTATTTTGCCAAAGAAATTTTCGAGACCATCTTGATTGAGACGTCTCCTAAAATATAAACTAATTGAATTTGTTCTGATTTTAATCCTTCATGAAGTTTTATTAAATATTTTATAGAAACTTGAAATCCATGAATGAAATTGCTATTTGTAACGTCTTTCTGCCTATCACTACTTATTAATTTTAAGTTCCTAAAAAATGTTAGAATTTCTTCAAAAAATTCAATTTGATAACTATCACATCGAAAAGCTCTTTTATATTTATTAGGAGATCGCAATGTGCTTGAGTTTAATAAATCAAACAAGTTATTAATTTTATTTACAAAATCAGACATATCTCTTGCAACCTAGATAAGATTTAAATCTACGTAGGTATTAGTAAACCATATTTACATTTTTTTATATTTCATTTGATACGAATTATTCTTTAAAAAACAAAATTTACACTTATTATTTTTGACATAACCCTTCGTTTGAGCACTGGCCGAGCCGGTTTAAAGCAGTTTCTCTCTGTACGTGACAAGCCGCCAGTGTTCACGCACACACGCGCCTCCAGCTTGTAGTAGTGTAACTATTATCATAGCGCGGTTGTATGAAGCTTAGCCTCTGTACGGTACGTTTTCTTTACTCGTGTGCTATTACATAAATACAAATAATTATGAAGTTATCTATATTCCATTACATGTACAGTTTTTTATCACTAATTTAAATTCGAATCTCTCAAACAAAGCAAAATATGAAATTTTTACCAGAATCAACTTTTATGCTTCACATTGTTTCAATGATATGTCGTTATGCACTTTACCGTAGTGTTTGGATGATTCAAATTAATGCTAATGCGAATAATCGGTATAATATTCAAATAATCAAAGCTTTATATTTGAATGTATCATTTGTTTATTTAAATTTTTATTTTTAGAGTTGCATAAATCATATGAATCATGAATTAAACAAATCTATTTTTTTTTAATTTCTGTGAATCCCATTGTGGCCAAATTGCGAGTAAGTTTAGAAGATGCCGCCTTGTACAATGGTAGTATAGAGTTATTGAGAATCATTAGATAAGGAATTGGCTTCCGGTACAAAAAAATTACAAACGCAAAATAATTATTAAGAGACATGAATGCAAAGAATAACATTTTTACGAGAAATTAAAAATATAACCAATCGGGACAACATAAACAAGATGGAGAAAACAAAAAAAATTGTAATGGACGACTAAGAAAGAGACATTAATTTTGAATGTAAACGACTATGATGACGACGACAGCTCAACTAGTTGTAGTGAAAATGATTAAATAAATTTTTAATCTAGTGCAGTCTTTAGTTTATATAACTTTATCTCTAGAAATTAACGGAAAGCAATAAATATGAAGAAACTGATAAATCTTGTGTTTTAAGTTATCTGTTTCTAATTTATTCTGGTATTAATCTAGACAAATGAGTAAATGATTACCAACTCTAAAGAATCGATATCGATTTCTCTTACGAATCGAACATTTTAGGTACCTACCGATTTTTCAGTTGGAATGCCTAGTCCAATAAATGTGACAGCTGTCAAAAGGTATTTTGCAGATTTGGTGGAGTATAAATAGCTTCTGAAGGGTTTTTAAAATCCCTAAGGCTATTCAATCCTTAAACAGCGCTTTGCCGTTGTTAGTACTGTTTCAAAGTTCCCGGCCTGTGTCGGATTGAGCTGCAAACTGCTGGGCCACGAGCCATCTGCCGTTTTTAAGGTGCCGTGAGAGGCATTCTATTACGCTCAGTATGACTTCTGGAATATTATCGGAATAATTTCGTATGACAGTTGCCCTTAGGTCCCTACTCACACTCTTCTTTCTCTTTCAAAATCTACGGAACTACCCAACCCCCGGACCCCTACCCCGAAAACGACGCTGCAGTTGTCGGTTTTAAACGTTGTAAATTAGCTCATTGCAGCCGACAGATCCATGGTGTAGACTTTAGTCTCCTGGTTCCTCTTAATCTTAATTACTTCTTCAATACAAGCTGACTTGAAGCTGCGTAATTCTTATCGCATAAATCTAGAGATTCGTCTGTACAATATTCTGTAAACTGACGAATAGTTAAATTAATCAATCTCATTTTATTTCAAGTAGTCATTAGATTTAAAAGTAGATTGCGGAGTATTTAAGTTTTGCTGCGGCGGGTCTTGCAATATTTAACTCCGACCGCATGCACAGTTTTCACTGATATTGCCCACGATGTAACAATCATCTAGGTATCTCATCAGTCATCAATCATTAAATAAATCAAAGCTATTTGTTTGATTTCTTCTGGAAATAACACTGTATATATATAGCTGCTTCGCAATAAATATATTATTCACATAATGATGAAAAGTAACAAAAATAAGTCGTAAATCGTAATATTTCAACAACTCAATATTGACGTTACAAAAATGGAAAGAATGATTGATGTTTGCAGATACGTTAGGTATCATAAGTGGCGACAAATAAATAAAAAAAAATATTGTAGCCACCGTCGAACTTCGCTATAACTAACTGTTCGAGACTAAATTAAAAGGTCAATTTGATAAGTATAAATAAAATTTAATGAAGTAATATTGTTATAAATCTAAAGCGATATTTTTTTAAATGTTAACCAACCTGGTGGTAGGCCCAGAACTAGCAGATACCGAAGCGGTCGCGGAAGCAACTGAGCTGATGACGCCGACGGACTCTAGTTTGTTCGAATTGGGCGACGCGGCGGGAACCGGCACTTTTGCACTACTGCTCGGGGTGGATCCGCCTGAAGCTATTAAATAAAATTAATTTTCTTAAAGTAGGACTAGCTATAGAAATGTAATGATAAACTACAACATGCAACCAGGCTGCAGCTGTATAATAGCTGCAGCGCGAATGGGTCGGCTCGACCGGGGAAGAACCGCACTTTGTATAGTGAGTGACGAGAACTGAAGATCCTTCTTAATGGTAACAAGGCATTTCATTTTAGTCGTTAGGAGTGATAACATCTGCATTTTCATTTCTAATCAAGAATATGTATCTATGGACCAAAGCATCCACTTAACATCTGGCAGACTGTGTGCGATTACTATAAAACCTGCATAATATATTTTTGAAATAAAATATATCTTACAAAACATACTATGTATACATAACATATCTCAAATGTAAAAAACAAATAATTTACTGCACAAAAATGTAGTTACATAGGTTTCTAGAAATTATAACAAATATTGTAAAAATCTTCATGTTTATTTATTTATTTAAAACTTAAATGTAACATCTTAAAACTAAGGGTACATGGGTCTGACTTAATGCCATGTCACTGCCAGTCAATCCTAGGTGTTAAAGATAAATATTAGAATTATTGTAATTATAAACAACTATATATAAAATTCTACATAAATATATGAATAATATATTATAATATTTACATATATTGTACATAAATATAATACATACATATCCATATAAATACGTAAATAAATACACATATAAGAAGAAAAATATATATCGAGTAGTTGTCACTTTGAGCCTCGAACTAGAGGTCTACATGAAAATTGTTTAGTAATAACTCATAACCAGAATTTGTTTCAGAGTCCGCAGGTCTGATGCAAACGCTATATCACCTTTCACACCAGCAGGCTGAGCAGGCTCTGGTGCCGTGTGTTGAGGTGATGGCGCCGGTGTGCTGCCTTTACTTCCAGAACCACTAGCGTCTCCAGCTGACGATCCTCGACGAGACGGCGACGGCTTCTTTTTGTCTGACGAGTGATGCAATTTTCCGCCTATTAGTATTAGCATCTCCATGATTTTCTTAAATGTTCCCCAACACACAAGCTAAGTGTGAAATACGGTTTAAAAATTTACCAAGTTATTGAATATAATTAATTTTATTTATAGCTATCTTGCTTTATGTTTTATGCATGCACTAAACTATCAGTAAAACATTCCCTCTATACCTTGCCATACCCTTAGAGGTAAAAGGTAAAATTAGCAGCTTTTATATATGATGCGCATATAGGTATTATTATTATTAGAACCATTCACAAGTCCACTGTTGAACCTAAGCCTCCCCCAAGTAATGCCACAAAGCGCGGTCCTGAGCTACCTGCATTCATCGACTTCCTGCATCTCTTACTATATATAGTCTTTACGTTATAGCATGGTGCGGGTGACAGCTTACACTTTTGGCGTGTTTAGAGATTAAACATTGTTAAATCGATTTAAAAATGGCGATTAACGATACACAAAGCAAAGCAAAAATTATCGATTAGCTATCGATATAAAAATTAAAACCGAAACATATATTTCTTTATAAACTACAATGCATCTAAAATTAAGTTAAAGTTTAATACAAATTATGACATAATAGTTACATAATAGCTGTTCCCGGACCTCGCCCGCTTGGAATTTATTACGATTGGATTTCATGGGTTTTAATTTTTTTGCGCGGAATCCTATTAATTTTTTCTTAAATAATATTAGCCTGTGTTACTCCTTACTGTCTGTTTGTTCAGCTATCTGTTGAACAAACAGACAGTAAGACAAACATTTTAAAAATTGTTTTTGTGTTTTTGTTATAAATACTGTATATACTATCATATGTATTTAGTAAAAGGCTGTTATTTTGATATTACAAACAGACACCTCAATGTATAGATTATACTATGTATTAATTTTCAAGGTACGAGTGATAGCGCCTTTTGCTATATGTGTAGTAGTTTTGCCAGGTCCAATGGGCCAAATATCGAGACGGAAGGTAACACTAATCGAGAATTTGGTTTATAGATCTAATAAAATAAAAAATAGGTTTTTTGTAGCCATTTAGGCCGCCATGAGTTATAATAACGTCTTTTTGACACAATGCGTAATTTGCTTTATAATTATTTTTTTTGCCTGAGCTGACCAACGAATAATTTATCGTTCATGCATCGGAAACACTGCATATTCGTCTATGTGAGGTTTGTTTCCGTAAATCAGAATTTGTTGAACAATTAGTTCCAATTCCAATACATATTTACGTGATTTTTATATATTCGATTTATTTTATAACCGATTTTTGATAGTCTGTGGTTGTTCTGTTGGCATAGTTTAGCGTGGCACATCACTGTCGTAAGTGAGCGGTACCCATCCATGAAGTACAACAATATCTGTATGACAGTTTATCTAAAAAAAATATGAAACTTCATAGGCGTGAGCTGTCACCCGCACCATGCTATAACGCAAAGACTATAGGTCGTCACACCATCTAGTCAGAGTAACCGACACCCAACGGATTAGTAAGCTGAAATGGCAATGGGGCGGCCATATAGCTCGAAGAAACGACAACCGATGGGAAGAAGTGTTCTTAAGTGGCAGCCTCGTACCGGTAAACGAAGTGTAGGGCTGGCCCGCACTAGATAGGTAACATTACCGCAACGAATTCATGCAAAGAAAGAATATCTAATTACAAAGAACAAATAAGACATTTCATAAAACCTTTTTAAATATTACATATTAAATCCCTTAAATTGGAAAAACGTGGAAAAAAGTGGAAACTTGACGTCTACATATATTTTTTTTAATTCATTATTCTGTAATAAAACACAGAAATCAATGAAATACTGAAAAAAATATTCAGCACCACAAATAGACAACCTCTAAACCTAATATTATATAAATTTATTTCATTTTTTGCTTTCTGACCGTACGAATTTATTTTGTCGTTTTAAGTTAATTACTATGTGCATTTTATTTATTTTAAACAATCACATAAAACATGCGCTTTTTTCTAAAGACATAATATGCATTAACATGGCTTGAAAATATTATGCAAAATAATAGCAACTATATTTTACTTTTAACTAAAATGCACTAATTAAGCTCGGACTATTAATTGAAACTATTTTTTTTTATAAATCTTTCTAGGCTTAAATTTCAGCCAAGTTTATACATGACAGACTAGAAAAAGGTATTGTGACATTAATACGTGCATAACATGTAAAATATTTATAACATGTGATCACGAAAATGGAAATTTTCCTGGTAAATGCATTCTATTCGTCAAAAAACATCAGTAAACACATAACTTGTATTAGGAAGTGATAGAAAATAAAAGATAATAATTTAAGGATCTGTTTAAAAATAGATATTCATTATATTCGATTACAATCGTGACTGTACAAATAGTATAGTATTATACAGTATTGACTAGAGCACTGTATAATACTATCACGTTCATTGAGAAATAGTCTAATTAACACAACACTCGTTATCTTAAATTCCAAGTTTGTTTATTCACACTCTTTTAGCATTTAAAATATCATAAAACTAAAACTTCAGACGATTTGCTTTATATCGGATTTCTGATCGTAGCACATTATGACGTCATACAATATTTTTTTACAATTTGCTTATATTATATGCAGTGAAATATTTATAATTTATTTCTAACATGCTTAGTGAAAATGTAATACTCAATAAAAAGCATAATAAAAATTATATCATCCTTACAACAATTTGGCATTATTTAAAAAAATAAACTTCTGCCTACATTCTTAAATAAGGACACTAAATGCACATTTCAACAAATACACACACACGTACACACTCAAATTTAGCAAGATATAAACACACACTTTTATCTGTAGTTTTGTGCTTTCGCGCGGCCGGCGTTTGTTCCGTCGCTTCCTGACCAGCCTCTGTTGCTAATACTGATGCACAAAAACATCAAAGGTTAGTCACAGAAAAATACGACCGAATATGATATAATAAATCGAGAAACCTTTAAAACTCATTAATACAGAAAAAATCTGTCAAAAGAAATTATAGGAGTAAGCAAAAAAAAGTCTCCAAACTTGTAAAAATTCATATTGACTCATGTTAAAGTTTAGAAGTTTCTCGGCAAATCAAATCGAAGAAACGAAAAAAAAAACTGCGTTACGTACACGCCATGTATAATTTAAAAATAACTTTTTCCATTTAAACTTTAAAAGGCTTTGAATACACAGCAAAGTTACAGAGCAGACTGCTGAAAGCGTAACACAAAAATATAATATACTTGATTAGCCCTGTTAGCGTTTTTATTACATAAACGCTCGATATGTACTATTTCTCAGAATACTGCCTGCGTAAGGAGTGTCGTATTCTCATGGGACGACGTCGGCTCAGTGTGTGTTTGTGTCTACTGTCTGCTGATTAGCTTAATCACAATAAGTAAAGCTCGTTCACATTATAGCCTCAGCTTTATGGTCTTATTATAAAATAGCTGTACAGTGGCGGTTCAAGATACGAAAGCATATCAGAGAGAATCAATCATTTAAAAATATAAGGCTTATAACATCTAAACTGATGACGAAAAACAGCTTATAAATAAATAGAAGAGGTCACTGATTGTTTACTCTTGCCAAGAGCGATAATTACATCAAATACTGCTATTATTAAAGAAACTACGAGTATGTCTAGCAAAGCAGTACTAGGTAACAGGATTCTTTTTCTGCCTTGTTGTTAATTTGTGTAGGTAACCTTCTTATCTGTATATGCCGCCAAGTAGCAGTGTATCAGCTGTTGTTAAAAATAATAGTGAGCCAGTACACCCTATTTGTTTGAATTAAGTAGGTAGACTTACCATCGGGTGAACTGTTAGCCCGTTATCACTTTATTGTTAGAAAAAAATCTGGGTACTGTTTTCAAGCTAATGATGGACGCCGAAAATATGAAACCATTTACACAAAGAGTAGTGTTTATATTAGTACGTAATACCTACCTCTATTATTTTAAATGACTTTGGAGATATTGTTACATACATTTTTTTTAAAAACAAGTCGAATTTATAGCTTCGTTCCTTTTTGTAATTACAAATGAACTCATT